>QEOT01001678.1:1819-28340 GCA_003123785.1 Pterocarya stenoptera | reverse complement strand
TTTTTTTTTTTTTTTTTTTTCAGTTTCAGCTTCAGGCTAAGGTGTCCATCAGTATATGTCCCTCTCTTATCAACTACTTTCCTCTGATGGAATCATGGATTAGGTCGTGTACGTAAGGAGCTTAGTTTTGCTCTTAACCATAGATGTTGATGGAATTTCGAGATTTGCTTCAGATGATCACAGATAGAAGGGTCTCCAGCAGTCCTGATCTGACAGAATGTGACGGAAGATTCTTGTGGATATATATATATATCTATATATGTATATTCGGATTGATTTGAATGAAATTACTGGGATTTGCTTGCTCCTCGGCTCGTGGTTCATGACCACTTGTTGAGAATCATTCTCTCCACCCCCCCTAGTTTGGTTGTAAAGTAACTCTTTCGATATTATTATTATTATTAAGCTCAAAAATCTCTTTCCAAGGTGGTCATTTTCCGTATCCTTCCCTTCCCGTTTAACTGAGCATCTGCCATGTTGGGCCACCATTAAAACATGTATTCCTCTGAGCTTGGCTTATATTGTTTTTCATTCGGTTCAATCATCAATGGTTGAGCCAACTGCATTAAGAACTCAGCTGTGCAAATTCAACAAATCAAGTGGAGTGAAGTTCAGAGTCATAAATCTTCAAATTAATTGGCACCCATGTTGAAAACCAAGCCAATTATTGAGTACTCGGGCCCAGCTAATATTTTTTTTACAATATATATATAATTACTTTGCATCATCCTACACACCACACACCAAACTATTTTTTATTTTTTTTCAATTTTTTTTTAGTTTTCTTGAAACATTTATATTTTTTTATTCATCATCCATATAATACACATTTAATAAGAGAAACAAATAAAAAAAAATAAAAAAAGTGATGGTGTGTGGTGTGTAGGTTGATGCAAAGATTATTTCATATATATATATTTATTCTTTTGTATATTGTGTGTTTTGCTTTGTAATGTTTAAAAAGAATTACAAATTTATTTCAAAATGAAAATTACAAATTCATAAGCCACTAAATATATGGAAAAAAACAACTTAACATTTGTCACGGTATGTTGAAAAAAATTGGAGGACTCTGCGCTAGAGACAACAAGAATGAAAGAGGATAACCAAAATTTATAGAAGACTTTGGGCCTTTTTTCCATTCAATTTGATCAAAATGAGTTGCTTACATTAGCGTACACGCAACCATTCTAGCATTTTCAAAATTTATGCATATAGGCCGTTGATGTGGGAAAAATCGCTTAACAGGCTGGAAGGTGAGAAAGAGTCATTTTCGACCCACTATAACGACTTGGGCCTCAATCGGTATTGTTTGGAACCCTCGACAGTGTTTCGGTGTTGGTGTGTACGTCCATAACGGTGAATGGAAAGCGTGTGTAGAGAAAATGAGAGAAGATGACACATGGGTTTACGTGGTTCGGCATAATACCTACGTTTACAAGCGTTTGGGAATGAGAAGTCCACGATAATATTCTTATTTACCATCTCTCATGGTCTTTCATTCCACACTGAACAATGGTGCTTTTGAATACATTTACTGGAGAAAACCCAGTTCTTTGTTCAGAGGTTGAAGGAGAAGTTGAAGAAGGAAAGCTGAAAAATAAGAAGATCCTGGAAGTCGTCTGGACCTCCCCTTTTAAGGTGATACCTTTGTTTGCGTACCCCCTACAGTGGTAAGGCAGGGTTTGTGTCGCGTTTTTGACCATTACTCATCTTCCTACTCTTCCTTGACCCCTGAGGCCTCCTAACACCCTTCGCATGTCTTCTAAACCTCCTGCCTCCTACCTCCCTGACACCCTTTACCTGCCATCTAAACTCCCCTTTTGTCCTCTAGTGGTGGCCGGTCTTGGACTTTATTATTTTTACCCCTTCACAAGGCATATCCTCCTAAAATAGTAAACTTGGCTCTATGCTGCACTCTAAATTAAAATGCCTCTTGGAACATTTTTTCCTGTCCATGATGAGATATCCATTTGCTCGATTTGGTGCAGAAAATATTCATGAGAAATGAGAATAGACAACAAACAAGCTAGCCCAAGTATTTGTATTACTCATATGAAGATTGATGGTACCTTCGTGATGTCAAGCCTTCATGTCTTTGAGATGTAACTAAACAAGCTAGAGGGGCCGGCCAATTTGCTTTGAGGCTCAACGTGTAAGTCAGCTTGGAAACAATTCAATTCATACCGATTCTTGGAAACAATTCAATTCATACCGATTCTTGTTTACCCATTGGAGGTACTTGACAAATTTGTTCTTCAAGTTGAGAGTAACACATTAAAGTTTTTATTTTTCTTTAAAGAAAGAGTACGATATTTCAATTTTATTAATAAATCAAAATACATGTTCTAAAATTATAGTTAAAAAACCTTCAATATCTTTCTCGAAACCTGTAACCCTATGCACCACATAATTTTCGAGGAGAATCAAAGAAGTAATCCATCTTCTACGAATAGAGCAGCAGATGGATTGGACGATCTGGGCAAGGCTTGGAGGTCTACATGCTGGTAATAACCTCTAATTAAAACACATAATTATAAGTCCTGACATTTGGCAAGCTGAATCGGAATCAAATTTCTTTCTAGTCAACAAGAGGGACTCATAGTAAAGCTTTGACTGTTTCTAAGCTGCTAATACCCGTTTCAATAGTAAAAATATCTCATCTCATCATTATAAATTTTTCAAATTTTCATCCAAAATATAATAAACAATTCAACTTTTTCAAATTTCAAAACAATTATAATATTAAAAAATAATATTCTAATAATATTTTATTCAATTTTTAATTTTCATCTAAAACTATATTATCTCATCTTACTGTCCAAAAAACACCTAATTCTGAGATCTTAAAGGGGAAAAAACATCAAATTTCTTTCCAAGAGCCACCTGATTTTTAGACATTGGCATTAGAGAAACAATAATATTTTATTTTATTTTATTTTTTTCATTCCCGACCTTCTTTCACAATTCCAATACAAAATATATTTCAAAAAAATTATTTAAAAATTTTCATCTACTTTCACAAAACTCAATAAACAGTACATCTCCAAAAAAATAAAAAATAAAAATCTCAAAAATTCTCTCAACTAAACATATCCCTTATTTCACGTACAAAAGAAAGATGCTAGGCAAGCACAAAGGTTTAGCAGTACATGTATAAAACACAAAATAGGTCTACAGAGATGAATCCTAATGCAACTCCATGTATAAGATGTGCATACCCAATTACATGAACTAACACTTACATTTTCATACACATGATGTGAAAATCAATTAACAGAACTATTACACATTAGAATATCTCAAGTCTCTCCCCAAATAGTGCTCAACTTAGCCTATAGGTTCCCCATCCTCACACCAGTGTCCCTGGCATAGGAAGACATATGACCATCGTTGGCCTTGGAATAGCTAACATAATAAAGCTCAGAGAATACGCCTGTTAAGACCACAAAAGCGGCCCCAGCCCCAAAGATCCCTCTTCTCAACACCTCGCATGAAGGGGGGTTGTCTGTCAATTTAGTTGTGTATTTGGTGTGGTAGGCATTCCTCACAGAACCAGCCAGCAAGCAGGCCTCGGCAATAGTAAATGTCACCCTGAAATGTATATACTACTGCAAGTCAATGTAAAATTTGAAATAATTACAAGGGAAAACATATTAATTTATTTGTTTGGCAATATATGAACCTAAAAGTTAGCCTAACCCTGCACTGCCCTTACCACTTCACCCAACACCAGAGGGCAATGAAAGGTACATTTCTTGGGGCAAAAGTTCAGAAGCAATTCCAAAGCTCATCAAGCCAGGGTTGATTTTGTACATCTAAAAAAAGTCATATTGGTGAAAAGGACCAAATCCTTGAATAGAAGCACTATTGATGGTAAGCACATACCAGCAGGTGATGAATAAGCATATTGCCCATGCCCTTGGAGCACTTGGTCTCAAAGCTTTCCCACAGCACAAGCAACGACTTGCCACCGCTATCAGGACTTGACTAGCCATTAGGAACAGGAATGCACCCACCCCTAAGCCAGTTGCGATGTCAGAATCATAGACACAATATTTGCTTGTCGCATCTGCAGTTTGCTTGCCCTGTCAGGACAAAGCAACCGCTGAGTTAGGAGACCATCTCCTACAGGAATATAAAATATACCCTGGAATCCAATTGCCCAAGCTGAGCAGAAAATAGTCCATTTTAATGTACTCCGAGTTAAAATGTTATGGTTTGCAAACTGCTGTTGATTCAGAATCAAAAAACTGTTACAACCCTCTCAAGAAAAGAAAAAAAACAGAGGAAAAAATATACAGGTCTGCAGGAACAACTAAATGGATAGTCAATCAAATATGTCTTCCAAACATGCTGGGAATTTATCCCCAACCCGAATTGTGATACCAAAACAAAACAATTCAACTAAATTTCCCCCTTAGCACCAAAGTTCAGGCAGTATAGTATGTTTCAGCCTTCAGGATATCAATCAATATTGCCACCTATGGTATTCTAGACGAAAGAGTGGCCAGCTTTATAATTCCATTTACCTTTCGACTTTTAGGATATGTTACCTCCCAGTACATGCTGATGTCAATTAGCAATTACAATATATTTTTTTTTGATACATGGGGGAGTGGGGATTCGATCCTTGGTTCTCTCAGTGAGAAACCAAGGTGTTGCCAATTGATCTAAATGATCTTGGCTAGCAATTACAATATAATATGACAATTGACAATATTAAGAAATGGATTGAACATAAATATTTTCTTGTCTTGGTATTTAGGAGCTTGAAGTGTCAACAATACAAATTGATGGGACAATCTATCCTCGACTCATCTATACTAAATACAGTTATTCTATGATCAAGCTGGTGTGTAGAGCACACCATCCACATCACTTAAATGATAAGATTTGATTTGTAAGATTTAAATTTTAAATTTTATATTTCAAATCAAATTATGCCATGTAAGCACTTTACTAGGTGTGTTATCTACATCGGCTTATAAATAAAACTTTTCTACTAAATAAGAACCGTGATATATACCCAGGTAACTGTGCACGGAAAAAAAAAAAAAAGTAAGCAGTGGGTACTGTTCACGTACATTGAATCAAGGGTTGGTGGGAACAGCAATTCAAGTTGAACTAACAAAGTCAGTTGACAGAGGAAGTGTATTTAATATCAATCAAATACAGCAGGGGAAATACATTGAAAAGAAAGATGAAGCGATGTATAAATATACACGGGATTGGGTGCTCCAGCTCTTCACAGACATTTGTTAGTAGTATTATCTTTGACTAAATTAATAGTGAATTAAAGACCATAATTTTTTTTATAGTGAATTAAAGTCTGCCCTAATCCAACCAATTATTTCATGCATAAGCCTATCCCCAGTTTGATCTCGGCGCCAATGCCTAAATTGAACTGTACCCGGATATCAAAGTCCAAACCATAATAAAGCCAAGGCAAGGCAGTGTCGACAGTCTACCCTGGTGGGTTCCATGTTTCTGAATTATTAATTTACTTTATATTTGTTAAGACTTAAGGCTAAGACCTAGGCCAACCCCACCCCATCTGTCTCAACATCCCATGAGCCAAAGACATATTAATTGCCTTTTGAATGGCATAAGGAAGTTCATCTCAGATCCGGTGCAGAAGGTTTACAGAGTACAGACAGTTGAGACAAAAGATTGACTTGGCTTTCACAAAGCAATAAATTATCACCGAACGCTACATATGTACTATGCCATAACCTTACAAGCAATACATAATAGACCTATTTCAGCAACTGGGGCATTTCATTTTAGTGTTTTATCCATTTTCCGAAACTGGGTATCCCTATTTTAAAGCAAGATTTGTAGCAGATCCTAAAGTAATTAAAGAAACTAGAAAACTCACACCAAGACTGCCCCTTTCAAGTCTATAACCAAAACCCACATACCATATCATAGAAGACTGATATGCTAAAGAAAATCTTTGTGGTGTTTTGCAACAAATTCAAAGAAAGACGAACTTACTTTGGTCCTTCTCTGCTCAGCAGCAACAGCAAGAGCAAAAGCTATCAGATCCATAACGAACACCACGAGAAGTAACAGCTTGGAAGCCATGCCTTCAACCCAGAAATGTGCAACTCTCTCTCTCTCTCCCTCTCTCTCTTCTCGCACAGTCCCAGAGAAAATTATAAAAGAAAGAAGCGTGAGCAGTTATAGAAAGCCAATAGCAAGAAAATAAAGAAAGAAACAAAGGAGGAGATACAAATTCTATAATGCAAGCGATCTCTTAAAGTAACTTTACCTGTAGGAGAAGTACACGAGAGCTCGACTATGATAAGAGACTCCCCGTCTCTTAACGATGCACTCTCGGTCTTTTTCTGTCGCATGATGCATCACATTCATATTGTTCACTCGTCCATCAAAATTTATTAGTGTTCAGCTTCATCGTCCAAATGATATCAATTTGAATGCTTTTTTCCTTTTCACGAAAAAACCGCGAGAATGTGATTTTTAGCCTCATATATATCACAAATAAATGTCCATTTTACTGCCAAATTTGTTAAATAGTTTAAAAACAGATATATTTTTAAAAAAAGAGTGATTGAATTATAAATTTTACCCAAAAAGCTTGAAAGTGCGAGATTTGGCCATTGTATTTTACCAATAATCATTTAATTTTGTCAGGCAACATTGTTAATGAAACCTTGTCTATATATTGGGTCCTTGTCGTGCATCATCTTAGTTTATTTCTGTGCAAGATTTATGGGATTTTACAAAGATAAATATGCCTCCATAGTCTATTCATTATAAATTGTTATTTATTTATTTTTTTTAAGAAGATGACGGCATCCCAAGTTTATTGATAGCCCTCACTTGTGATGGAGGAAAGTCGTGGTTACAGAGAGACCTGAGGGTTACAAATATAGAAACACAAAATTTTTCCCATAAAAGGCCTAATAGGAGGAGTAAAGTAACGCTTTTAAAAAAACGAAAATGAATTTGTTCCTAAGCCGTGTGGGACTTCTCAAAACGCCCCCTTACATGTGGGCCGATATTTCCGGTACTATTATCGTGGGTAGGTCGTGAGAGCCTATCATCGGTTATAGATTAGCCTGCTCTGATACTATATAGAAATACGAAAATACTGGCCCACACTTGAGGGGCCGTTTTGAGAAGTCCCATATGATTTAAGAATAAACTCATTCTGAACTTTATAAAAAGTTACACCACTCCTTCTATTAGACCTTTTATGAAAAGAAATATGTATTTCTATAACAAATAATCATAATAAAACTCAACTTGAACTCATTTATTGAGAAAAAATTTAACCTATGGAATAATAAATATAACTCTTCTTGTGACCTTAACTTTTTGGAATAAGCAATCAACCTCTTGATTTCATCTTGACTACCAAAAAAATGTTACGACATTTAAATGATAACGGACACATAAATCTTTGATTGTTGTCAGAAGTCGTGGGTTTTTCTTTACTTTTATTTTTTTGGTTTCTTGACAAGATTTGAATTGAATTTCTCGCCAATGTGACGTCATTCTAATGCTTTTGGTCCTCCATTGTTGAGTTTAGAATCCATGCACTCAAAGGTTAGTGGATTTACGAATCATGGGACATTAGAGAGTGGACGACACATGACATTGGAGCCAAACTACTACATGACTATCCTTTCGTTTCCAACCAAAAGATCTGTCTTTGCTTAGACATCGTGTCCTAAATTGCTAGTGCATGTCCAAGCTGCTAGTGATCAAAGTGATCCCCTGAAATTCTTGTGCAATTTGGAGAGGGGTCCTATCGGTGGGTCCCATATTTCCTGGGGCCCATAAGGGCAGCGCGATGCCAACAAGCGATGTCGTTTTCTCATGGCTGGATTGCCCATCAGCATCGATCTCACATCATAAAAATTGACTAATTTTAATGGGTAGTCTATTTCAAGTAAATAGACAACAAAATATTAAGTGTTTTGATCATTTTATTTACTAGTATAATTATTATTATTAAAAATATAATAATTATAATAATGCTGATGATATTTATTAGATTAGCTAAGCGCCAAAAGAACATGTCAGTTTGTTTTTTTTTTTTTTTTAATTTCTTTTTTTTATACAGACGAAGTCGTTGCCCTGCCAAGCAGTTAATTTGTTTTTATTTACTTAATTTTCAGCATATGCAAGCAATAGGAAAGCTTGAATTTGGATAGATACTCCGGACACAAGTAATGTTAGATATGATTATGGATTGGGCAGACTGTCTTAAATTTTAAATAATAATTGAATGATTGCTAGTTTTAAATTTTTTTAAAAAAAGTATTTGAATATATATAATATTTAATTGTTCCTTTAACAAGTTTAATTTTAAATAAAATTAGTAATTCAGTTAAATATGTATTGTTTTAATTTTTATAAATTTATCTTAGTGAAATATATTATATAAAAGTAAAATAAACGTGGAGTGATTGCATGAATGATGTGATTTTATAGTATTAAATTATTAATTGTTAATTTAATATCAATATAATGGGATAGATGGATCATCTGGATATATTATAAAAGTTGTCTCTCAAAGAAAGCAGAAGAAAGTGAACCTTATCGTTAATTTGACTCCAATCTTGTTTTTGCCAAATGGAAGTATTAAACATATTAAGTTGGATCTGTATGATATTGTTTAATGTGTACCATCGATCGGCATTTATTAGCTACGCATGTGACCTCCATAAATTATTGGTAGTGAAATCCTAGGACGTGAAACTTGACCCAAAAAATATCAATCAGTCCTAACTTGAGCTATTGAATTGATGGAGACTCCCCTAGTAAGAGTTTAAATAATAATAATAATAATAATAATAAAAGCCTAGTAAAGGATCACCTTGGAATGACTTTTTCTTAATAAATTAAAACTTAAAAAGAGAAATTTTAATTTCTATTATTTTTTTAATTTTTAAGTTTTTATTTTTATTTTAAATATTCGTTATTTCTTGATATTTTATATGGATAATGATATGCTTACTATTCTCCTACCATCATTTTACTGCTTTAAAGTGTATTTGAAAATTTTAATTTATTATTATTTTCTTAGAAGTATTTTTTTAACATCCTTAATCATTAAGAAAAAATTAAAAAAATATACAACTTTACTAATAGTTACTTTCTTAACTATTAAGTAAAAAATAATAAAAAAATAATAAATGAGTGTTAGAAAATAATAAATCTATCATTATCAATTCTAATAATGGGTCTAAATGAAAAGACCAAAACGATAACATTTTTAGGAATAAGAGGACAATGACCCAACCACAGGCTTCGTGGAAAATGCTAGTTTGTCCTATTTTTTTATTTCTAGATTTGACCGCCCATGTATTGTATTTTTATTTTTATTTTTTTAAATAGTTAAGAAAGTGAATACTAGTATATTTGTATATTTTTAAAAATTTTTAAACATTTTAAAAAATATATAAAAAATATACTAAGAGGTACGCTCAACGATACATGTTGGGTGGCCAAACAAGATCCTATTATATTAAAATTTTAATTTTAATTTTTAGGTGTTACTACTCAATCCCATATTTTTACCACTTTAAAATTATCATTAGTGTAATTGTATTTTTTTTCATTTTTATTTTAAATATATAAATTTATTAATA
Organism: Pterocarya stenoptera; assembly: GCA_003123785.1. Taxonomy (NCBI): domain Eukaryota; kingdom Viridiplantae; phylum Streptophyta; class Magnoliopsida; order Fagales; family Juglandaceae; genus Pterocarya; species Pterocarya stenoptera. The sequence continues at coordinate 18,711 of QEOT01001678.1, read as the reverse complement.
GTCAATTTCATAATTATTAAAAAAATAAAAATAAAACATAAAAACAAAATACAAGAGCATGTTAAAATAAGTGGTAAAGGCCTGTTAACATTTTCTAAATGAATTTTAGATTTAATTTTACTACTAGTCATCCCACACATAATCATACATACATACATAGCCATCATCCCACACATAGCCATACTTAGCCATAGAGTAGGCTCTTGGGAAGTGGCTCCGCCGGATAGACAGTCTGATAATTCTGCTCCCAATTTATTGTTTGACACAGTCATTTTACTGTTTTTCTCATGTGGATTCTGAGGAGGAGAATTCCAAACCCGTATACATTTTTCTTGACCTGCGAATGCAGCCATGCCTCTTTTTGATGGACTTTCTCAGTGAAATTTGTCCTCTAACAGTACCAAAATAGCATGGATGGTGCAAACAGAAGTTGAAATCCTTTTAATGGCTTAATCTGCAGCTGCAGCAGGTTGAGCTCCTATGGTTTTGAATGTATTTTCTATGCACTTCCAGTTGCTGAAGAGACAAGTTCTGTTTATACCTAATTGTCTTTCAGTGGGAGGATGGCTGGATTGAATATAAATATTATTTTGTCCTTATCAATGTCATCCTGTATACATCAAACAACTCCACTATTTCATGAAGGTGAACAACATTTTTTCTATAAAACAGGAGTGAAATGATCTCCGACGATGTTGCTTCTTCTTCTTTTTTTCCTGCTCTTTTCCTATCATCTGAAGAGGTTGCGTAAAGCTCATTTGAGTATAAACTTTCTATACTATGGCAAGATAAGTTACTTCGGTGGAGTTGAAAAGTTCAAGGTGAGCATCTGTTTGAAATGAGGGTCTAAGCACTGGCTTCATGTAAAATGTGTAACGCCCCGATGCAGATCTAGGAAGTTAGTTCCTATCACTTAAGACTATCTCCCATAACACAATTATATATACTCTAAAGACTCCATAAAATATAAATTTATTTGTTCAACACTAAATATATATATTCATCCACAAGGACACCAAAAGAAATATATATCAACATAACAAACTAAAATCTCCATAAAAACTCAAAAATATCAACGTCTCAAAATACTCAAATCAATATAAAATAATAAATCTACTGAATATGACTCTCTAATAATTACTTGTACCATTTGGCACTTATTGCTCTACGATCATCTAATTTTACTCATGCTTCCTACTCTTGATTTCCAGCTGAACCATCAAAATTATTTGAAAATATTATGGAGATAAGATGTGAGTTATCAACAACTCAGTAAACAAAGAACATATACTAGTATGTAAATATGAACATTTACAAAGTTCATAATGCAAAACAAAATATTTTTAGTTTCAGAATGCAGAAGCACAATATGTTATCAAAATATCAAAGCGACAGTTCAAAATATTCATATTCAGAAGTCCTTTGGCATAGGATAACTGAGCATTATATCAAAACAGAATCTCATGTTTAATCCCCGTGGTAGGGTTGTACAAACCCCGACGGCCAATAGATCAGCAAAAACAAAATGTGAAATCTTCCCTTTATTATTTTCAGAGTCCCGAGTGTGCACACAAAAAAGACCATGCAAAAAACCACTTTACTTCTAAAGTGGGTGCACCATAAATAGAAAAGTAGATATCAATCCAAACAGAGGCCACAATTTTATACCAGTTGTAAGGTCAGAACAGAACAGAAACAAAACGCCACGCTAGAAGTTTTTAGAGGTCACATCATATCACAATAGAGTACAAAACAGATTTATAATAGAACAGATTCAGATAATCTTCACATAATCATGTACAAATTTTCATATTCACTCTTTTTGCACAGTTCGAAAACAGAAGGTAAAAAATAGCTTATGTTTACACCTGTCATGACAGAAAAAATATTTTTCTCTTCTTATACAGATTTAATGAGTAATGTAGATAAAATGATCGAGGTTTTTTTCAAGTTTTCTTTTCATAACAAAATATGCATATTTTTTCAAAATTAATCTTAATTTATTTCTTTTTATGCAAAGTTTAGTATAAGAATCTCACTTACCATGACTTTTCACTTTTTTTTTTTCCCCACAATTGTAACAAACAAATACCAAGCGTCACCTATAAAATAGACACGTAACTTGCTTAAATCTCTAATTATACACATTTTTTGATATTTAAGTTTGAAATATTAAAGTAACCTATTTTTCCTAACAATTTAAAATTCTCGTAACCCTAAAATAACATCACTTTCCAAATTCATCGATATTCACTTAATTTCTTTGACTAATACTTTAAACTCTAAATTATTTTCTGTAAAATAAAGTGTATGGCTAACATATTTACTCAATTAAAACTAAGCTCACGTAAAAATACATCTCTAGTTTAATATTCATTTAACATAATTATATCAAAATCTATTAAAGTAAACACTAAAATTTCATTTAACCAAATAGACTTAATTAGATTTAAAGCGTTGAAAATAAAATTAAACACTTAGTACTTACTAAAATTCAATTATAAAAATTTAATACTAAATAATATAATTTAAATCGTTAATTATTTTATGCAATAATACTTATACTTAAAACAAAGTCCACACAAAGTAAGTTAAAAAAATCAAGCCCAACGTAGAGCCAACCGAATGGCAAGGGTATTTTAAGAATTGACCATAAACATGCATGGGCTCTTTGGGAAGGCTGGAATTAATAGACTTTTGAAATTATAGACACCTCCAGAACAAATCGTGAAATAGAGAGGTGAATTTCATATCGAGAGAGAAGGGAATGCGCAACGGCGCAGGGAGCTGGGCTGAGGTTGAAGGTGGCCAACGCGACGACACGACACTGAGAGAGAGAGAGAGAGAGAGAGAGAGAGAGAGAGACGGAGAAAAGACAGTGGGGGAGGATCAGGCATGGGCTTACTGGATCAGCATGGGGAGACGGGAGGTGACACGAACGGCGGTTTCTGTGGCTTGTCTGGGTGGTTCATGCTTGTTCCGTTGTGGGCTTCGAGGCTGAGCTACTGGGCGGCAACAGAGGAGTTTTGGCAGTTGGTTGATCAGATTTTGGTTGCTTGGAACAGACCTCAGGCAGTAGATTTGACGTGGGGAGGTTTCCTTTCTCTTGGCCTATCCAGGTGCTACGGCAGAGGAGTGTGGGTCAACGGAAACGTGGGGCTGGCGGCTTGTGGAGGTACAGCAAGGTAGGCCTTGGGCAGTGGCTGGCAGCAGTAACCCTATCCTTGAGAGTTTCTACATGCATGACAGGGATATATGTATATATATTTATATATATATATATATATATAGGTGATTGGAAAACCCTATAGAAGGAGACGTGCATGGCATGAAGGCGTACATGGGCGTGGAGTATATACAGTTTTTCTCTTGGGTTCTTATTGGGTGGGCTTGTTTCACAACCTTAATCACTTAACAAATCTTAACGGTTTGATCTTAATTTCTAAAAAAATGAGTACAACTTGTCTAATAAAATACTTTTAGGCTTTAAATAAATTCTTGCACCTAATACTAATTAAATATAAGCCCACTTGGTTTATAAATATTAAATAGGTTTTAACTTAATTATCAAATCCAATAAAATCCATATTCAAAAATAAAGTTTTGGCCCGTTACCTATTCAACATTACTTGTTAAATCTCAAATGGGCTTTCCATAAATATCAACCACAATAAATTACTAGTTCACATGCTTAGGCTTGGTGTTGGGCTGGGTGTTACAAAATGACTCCAGTATTAACTTTGCAGGTTCAGCCATGGAATACGAAGTTAGCTTCTGCACTCCATTTGCACCGTTATCCTCCACTTGGGCCTCTCCCTGAAAAACAAACCCTACCCGGCCTTCACAATCACATTTTCCAGACAACGGCAATTGAATTATAAAACAAGACTGGCTAAATAATGATTGAATGAGTGATTGGAATTGTGGCATTGACATACCTGCAGCATGAGATGTTGTTTGTGATTGTCAATCATAATCAAGGTGCCCCAGATGGAGGCTATAATCCATAGCTATCTCAATGATTAATCGAAGTTTCACATCATTTGACATGGAATGGACATTTTGTAGAGTTTCTCTTCCTAATTGTCTGTGCAGATCAACTCATGTCCAGTTCGCTACAGTACGATCTCTACGTCTATAGAACATTATTTACATTTGTATAAATATTTAATTCATTTCACTCTCTATTCTTTACTCTTCATTCATTTCTTCATCTACTTTTTACTTTATTTTAAATGAATAAAATATTTTAAAAAATATAATATTTAAATGATATAAAGAGAAAATAGATATGTTGATATATGATATACCGTAAAACTCAATATGTAAAATAGAAAAAGTGAATTTTAGTGATATATTTTAAAAGATGTGATGAAGAATTGATTGTGAGTGCTCTGATAGGCAACAACCACAAAGAACAAAACATAGGGTGGAAGTCAAGACTCAACACATGAATAGATAATGCTTTAGAGCATTGGCATTGACTTCATCAAAAGCCAATGTATCTTCAAAATTTGAAGAAATGTAAATAAAATCATTTACATTGGCTTTATCAAAATGCAAAAGTTTAAACTTTGAGCTACAGTGATTTTAAGTACATCTTCAAATTTGAAGATGTACTGTTCATCGTCAAAAGTAATATTTTACTATAAAAACTAAAACCAACTTCTTTCCTGCGTAAACGGTGTATAGTAATATAATAGTTTGTTCTTTAAATAATAACCCAATTAAATTCTTATAGGGTTAATACTATAGAGTTATAGCTACAGTAATTTTTATTTGTTATAATAATATAATATAATATTATTAGCTAAAAAATCCGATACTCCCATCTAATTCAAGGACAGTAAAAAAGTTGCCGATGCTATATGGGATGCCTTCCGTTTAATCTTTGATTATTAATCGTTGGGCTTTCTTTGGATAGTGTAATTGCAAAATATGAAAAACAAAAAATTAAAAATATTATTATGGATAGGGAGATTTTAGAATTATGAAAAATATGTACTTTTTATCAAATTTTAAAGATAACTTTAATGAATTCAATACTAATGCTATGATAACAAGGCTTGCACATATTTTAAAGCGGAAGCCTAGCGGAAATTTGATAGGGCTTCATTTTTCAGTACTAGCGGGGTTTTGTTTTGTATGAGCAAGCAACTGATCAGGAAAATTTGATAGGGCTTTTGAGACAGCCCAACATCAGCGGCCCAAAACATTGAACTCAATTACATGACCCGAATAGTAGCGATCAAATATTCCAACATAAACTATATATATTGAGCCAAGATTTGGCATCTCACCTTGAAAGGACCGGTAGATACCCAGATCAGACTTCTGGGTTTCTTAATTGATTAACGTTACTTGAATAAATGGGTGTGGTTTATTCTTCAAGATACATGTAAAGCACATATTATTTTTAAAAAAAAATGGGAAGCATTAGTACTCTTTCTATAAGAGAAATGATTTGTACAAGCCCTAAATAGATAAGTTTCGCGTAAGTTTTTGTAAAAAAAAAAAAAAAGACTACCATACCAAAGTGTAAAAAAATATTTTTTTAATGAGACTTATTTTTTTACAAAGGACATATGCAAATCTATCTATTTGGAATTTATACTTAGCATTACTCACACAAAGACTTTGACGCCGGACAAAATTTAAATTAATTCTGGCGGCTAATTTCAACAGATAATCGAAACAAGAAAGAAAAGAGATTCGCCAAACATACAGAGAAAACAACTCTGCTCTCAATTGAAAATTACCAAAACTTCATAATCATATCCATTAATAGTAAAATTTGGAATTATTTTATGAAACCCACAAGCCAGACTTAAATAGATGCAAAATTCGATATTATGAAGATTTTCTCAAAAATGAAAAAATCTAAATTATTGTATGAAAAATAAATAAGAATCCTACAAAAAACTTGGTCAAAATCGAAATCAGAATCATTTCCAAAACTTGAAAATAAATATTTCCTAACAAGGCAAAAATGAACGTAAATATATTATTTGAGAGAAAATAACAAATATTGCCCTAGTCCAAGGAAGATATTAAGTTTTTCCTTCTATATTTGTACAGATTCATCTTCTTCAGGTAGTACTTCATTGCAATCAACGTAAAATCTGGACTTAGATACCCTATATCAATTTGGGTTTGCATTATTTTCACCGGGCTGGAGAGAATTTGTCCTCGAATTATAAACTTTTTTGCCTTAATCGTTTGGATGTCCAATTAGACTAATTTTTCTTTCCTTTTGTTGTATCGTCCCGATGTTTATGAAAAAACTAAAATTGATTTAATTGGCTCGAAATAAAATAATATTGAGCATCCTATACTCTAAAATTAAGTTTCTTTCCCACATTTCAATTCTAAAAAAAAATATTTTGCATAGGAGAATTTGAGAAAAAATCTTCATCTCCAAGAAAATCAACATATTTAATTGTCTCAAAAGTTGTTTCATGATCTTCAAACTTCAAAACTTCACCACCATTTTCTTTTTTGAAATTTTATATGTTTTCAATAAAAATAGTTACCTCATCCACTAGGTTATCTTCATGAGAATATGTATTATAGATTGGTACAGAGTTCCACTCAATGGAAGAAGGTCCATCCTCAAACTCTTCTTCGTCATAGTAGTAAATCTACTAAATCTTATGCAATAAATCAATGAAACATTCAGCTTGTAATTTAGTACAAGAAAACTCAAACAGATCAACTCTAAAACTGAGGTCTCCATGACGCTCCTCCCTGCCACGATACCCTCGAAATAAAGCATGATTTGATAAGGTTTCTTGAAATTGGAATTGGAATCACGATCTTCCATCTCACGATCACCAATATCTTGCTCTGCTAGATGTTGGCTTAACTCTACAACCTATAGCTGCAAAATTTCAAATATCACATCCTGAATGCTACGATCACGGTGAGGGACTTCTTCATTCGAAACCAACCCACGACGACCAGCCATGAAAACTAATAAGATATCACCCTAGGAAAGATGCTAAAGCTCTGATGGCAACTGAAGCTGGACAAAATTTATATTAATTCTGACAGCTAGTTTCAACAGATAATCGTGGCAGAAAAGACAAGAGAATTTCCCAAAATACAGAGAAAACAACTCCGTTTTCAATTGAAAATTATCAAAACTTCATAATCATATCCATTAATAGTAAAACTCAAAATTATTTTATGAAGTCCACAAGCCAGACTTAAATAGCTGCAAAATTTGAAATTATGAAGATTTTTTTTTAAAATAAAATAAAAATATAAATTATTGTATGAAAAATAAATTCATAAATAAACAAGAATCCAACAAAAAAATTGGCCAAAATCAATATCAGAATCACTTCCAAAACTTGAAACCAAATATTTCCTAGAAAAGCAAATTAAAATGTGCATAAATATATGATTTGACAAAAAATAACTAATATTGTCATGATCCAAAGAAGATATTAAGATTTTTCTTTCATATTTGTAGAGATTCATTTTCTTAGAATAATATTTCAACACAATCAACATAAAATCTAGATCTAAATATTTGTATTTTCGCTAATAAGTACTTGTTCTGTTTGTGAGCACGTTCACCAAATTACGGTCCCAACCCATGCAGCGCGTGCTGGCCGATTAATGGACTGCTACTCCAAGAACGTTAATTACGTGCACATGATGTAAAGCATACGCACATATATATAGACACGCGGGAGTAATTGAAAACTTTCAGAGAAATAACAAATGAAAAGTTACGATCATCGATCGTTTCTCTACCGAGTTACATGAGAAAACCTCTTCGAATTTTATTTTCATGGCCAAGTGTGAAGGCATGCAGGTAGGCAACCATGAACGTCCGTCCACATGATATATATTAACACAACCACATATATAACCCATGCAGAACTTGTACAGAAATTGTTTTAAGCGAGGTTAGAGCATCCGCATCAGTTTATTCAAAACGCTTTTCATCTCCATATTTAACGAATTTTATCAAAACTTGACCCACATTGAATTAGCCAAACACTTTTCATCTTAAATATAAGCTACAGTCATTTTATTTTTCTTTCCAAAGATGAAAAGTCCTGTTCCAAGTCTAAATTCATTGTTTAATATATTTCGGCTCCCTCTCTCTAGTCTCTCCCGCGGCTCTTCTTCTTCTTCTCCTCTCCCGCGTCACTTCATTTTCTTCTTTCCTTTTCTCTTCCGCATCTCTTCTTCGGTCTCCATTTCTCTTTTTTTCTCTTCTTTCTTCCATCTCCGCGTCTCTTTGTTATTTCTTTTCTTCTTCTTTTTTTTTTCTTTTCTTTCCCTTCTTCTTCTTCACTCTCCCGCGTCTCTGCCATTTTCCTCTTCTTCTATTTTTTTTTCTCTTCTTTCCCTTCTTCTTCCCTCCTTCTCTTCTTCTTCCCTTTTCACTTCCTTTTCTCCCACACGGCACCGCTGCTCAAGAAGCTTTCTTCTTTGTCTCCGGCGGCTATTCACTCCAACCTTGAACCGCGACAGCTTCTCTCCACCACGGCAAAATAACACGGTAAAATCCAAAACCCTAGGCTTGATTTTACTCTTGATTTTGTTATTTGGATTTGATTTTGTTGGTGTTGTTTGGGTTTGATTTTGTTTTCATTTTTTTTTCAATTTCTAGTTTTGATTTTAACATGATTTTTGGCCGATACTCTGCTTCATCACACTGAAAGTGCTCTCTTGAGTTGCCTAGCATTTTTTTCTCTGAAATTTGCAATGAAGTGAAGCATTTAAACGTGTATACATGTATAATGTCATGGAAGTTTTGACAATAAATTTTTGTCTACTCAAGTTAGAATAGAAAAAAAGGATGAAGAAGTAAGTGCTAAATATAGCTGTTTGAATTTCTAAATAAACTTCCAGTAGGAAGGACATATTGATTCTCCTTTAAAAAAGCACGATTATGGTAAAGTTGCTCATTTAATGATGCATTATTGTTTGTCAATGTATTGAAGTGTTGCATGCACGTTAGAATTGTGAAACAAAGCCTCTGTCTGCATATTTCTTATTTGTAAAATCTGTCTGCATATTTCTTATTTGTAGAATCTGTCTACATATTGCTAATGTTATTGTATTAGGATTTGTGCATAAACAACATTTTTAGGACCTTAAGTTATTGTTATTGCACAATTTCACGGCTATTTAATATTTTGCAATAGCATAAATCATGAATAAACATATGACAATGTTCCATGCATCTTAGAAGACCCACAATGAGTCGATAAATATTTTCTACAGCACTGCAATCTCCAATATAGGTGGCTGATAGTGTTTTCTTTTAGTTTATGAGTTTTGTTTTTTGGTCTCTTGCACAATATCTTTTCCAGTGAATTGACTCATTAGATTAGTATGCTTATCATAATTTTAAACCCCTCATGTCAAATGAGAAGAAGCTTTGTGTATATGTGTTCCTTAATTGCCTTGTAAAACTGCTAACTTCCATGTAAAACTGCTGGGAAAGGGGCTGTTGCTAACTTCCATGTAAAACTGCTACTAACTGCCATAATGCTACTTATTTGCCACAAATATATATATATATATATATATTCACATAAATATCACTTAATTGCATAGTAACTGCTGCATGCCACTCTAAATGTTCATGCAATTATGCAAATAACGCCTAGTAACTGAAATGCAGACTTCAAGTTGCAATGTAGCTCCCCTATTTTGCATGCTCTTGACTTTTATGACCTCCGAGACCCATCATTCTATCCCCATCCACTTGACTAGTGCCCCCAAGATCCACAATATGAGTTTTCCTAGTTTTCTTCCACTTGATACTGGTGCTTATTTGCTGACCATTTGCAAGTTTGCATGTTGAATGCCTTCACTTGAAATGGTGCCTCCAAAGTCTCAGCTCCAAACTTTGCAAACAAATATTTGAATAAGTCAAACTTTGTAAATCAAAACCATGAATAACATTAAGATAGCAACTATTGATGTTTCCACTATATTGTCGATCTTGATGTATTTGCACATCTATTATAGGCTCTGCAACACAGTTAGATACTCGTGGATACCAACTTGAATTTTCTTTATCCAATAGTTATGCAGAAAAAACTATTCCGGTTGCATGTGCTACTGCATCAAAAAAAAAAAACTTTGAACATGTGCTACTGGTGTGGATACCAACTTGGATTTTCTTTATCCACCATATTTATCATGTGCTACTGCATAAAAATAAAATAAAAATTCTAGTTGCATAACTTCCATTTATCTCAGTTCACACCCATGAACATGCTTATCTACCTCACCCTTCGATTCACTCCCATGTATAGCACTATCCTCCTCTGTTTTGCAAGGTTGAGAATGTGGGTTCTACATACTTGTTCCATCGTCCGTGTGGATAGAATTATTATTGACACTTGTGTGCATATTATTTGTTACCTATTGTTTCTTGTTAATCGTCTGTAAATTTCTCTGGATACTTGAATCAAGTCCTGATTTTCTACAATTATACTTGAATCAAGGATGGATACCACATTTGATGAAGATCCCTTTTTTACCACTCTATTGCAAAGTGGTGAACAAGGTATCTTCAGTACCCCAATGACTAGTAGCCATGATAATGTTGGATTCCAAGCAATACAATTGGAAGGTGAAAGAAGGCCACCTAATAAGAAAACACAACGAGGTGTGTCTTTCACCATAGAGGAGGACAATCTCCTTGTATCGGCTTGGCTCAATATTAGCATGGATGCTATACGGGGAACGGACCAAAAATATTCACAAATGTGGGAGAGAATTAGTGATTATTACCATGAGCATAAAAAACCTAGCATGGCAAATCGTTCTGGGGGGTCATTGACCAATCGATGGTCAGTGATTCAAAAATACACAAATAAATTTTGTGCTGCTATGGCTCAAGTAGAAAGTTTACATCCAAGCGGTGCGACAGAGCAGGATAAGGTATGAGTTTTTAACTACATTTCATTCTAAATTTTCTTGTTGAAATTATATTCTCACATTCTTGTTACATTCGCATATTTAGATTGAAAGAGCTAAAATCATGTATAGAGAGACTAAGAAGGCCACATACAACATGGAACATTGTTGGTGTCTATTGAGACACCAACCAAAATGGCAGTAACATGTGTCTGTGTTATCAACGAGAAGGAAGCCACATGGGAAACGCCCTGCTATTGCGGAGTCGACTCCAGTAGGAGACGATACGATAGATGAGAACGTAGAGGTTATTTGTGAAAGACCTCCAGGCAAGAAGGTTGAAAAGGAAAGGGAGAGGAAAAGGAAGGCTACAGAATCTACTGATGCAGAATTTATTGAAGCCTTAACTTGCATGAAAAATGATAGAGCCATATTCATGTCTGAAAGAAGACAAGCGAGCAGCAATTTGGATACTGATAGGGCTCAATTATTAGTGGAGAAAAAGAGGAGGAATGATACGGAGAAAAGGAAGATTGATGTAGAGATAATGAAGATGGATCTTGCTGACATGAATAGAATGCAGCAAGAGTATTTCTTGAATCTTCAAAAGGAGATTTTCGAGAAATCAAGGAAGCGATTTCCATCTCCATCTCCATCTCTATCTCCATCTTTTGAAGATATGTAGCCTTTTGTTGATGTAATATTTTGGGGTTGTTTTTATTTTGGGGTTGTATTTATTTTGGGGTTGTAGCCTATGCTATACTATGATTTTTTGTTATTTTGGATCACAAATATGGGTATTTGTGAATATGGGCAGCAACTATATATGAATGTTATACTGTGGACAGTGATGAAACTTTTACTCCTTGCTAATGATGTGATATAAATTGTTCTTCATATTGTTCTTATTTTTCCTTAAAGCATTTTGTGTATATAATAATATTCCTTTGTTTATTAGATTGTGAAAGTGAATATGATTGTTAGAGCTTATTGGAAATTATGGGAAAAAAATTTAATTACAAAAAAAAAAATTAATTAAATAAATATAAAAATAAAAAATAATAATATTTTATTATTATAGAGAGTATGATAGCTAATCCAATGTAGACTTCAAGTTTTGAATGATTAGCTAAAAGTGAAAAAGTTACATATTCTTCAAAATTTGAAGAATTGGATAGCTAATCCAATGCCAATGCTCTTATATAAGTGTTCGTTTAGAAACACAATTGTTCTCATGCATTTTTCAGGTATTTTATTTTTAAACATCGCTTAAATACAAAATACGTTTCAATTTCAAATATTCAATTTTTTCATTTAATTATTACAACTTTTCTAAACTTTTAAACAAAAATCATATTCAAACAATTTTTTATCTTTATAATATTTTTATTCAATTTTTTCTCTATTATTTTCTAAAATTACTTTCTAATTTAAATTATTATATTATTATTCACAAACTATTTAACTATTATTTATAAATATCTAAAATATTATTGATATCCAAAACAGCTCACTTTACAAATGAGGCCGAAATATGATTTGTACAAGTCCCAAATAGACAAGTCCTTGTAAAGAAGTAGATCCCACCTAAAAAAAGTGTAAAAAAAATATTCTTTATTAATAAAATTCATTGTTTTATAAAATATCTATATAAGGCCCCATTTGGATGTTAAGATGAGTTGAGTTTTTTATGAATAATAATGAGTTGAGATGGTGGAGTGAGTTTTGTAGGGTCCACCTAAAATAAGTTTATATGTGTTTGGATGTTAAGATATATATGAATTTAGATATATTTGTAAGAAGTTGAAAAAGATTGTGAATTCTACATATAAAGAGATGTGAAGTTAAAACTAATTGTAGATTTTAAGTATAAAGAGATTTTGAATTGAAATGAATTTAATAATTTAAAAATTGTATCTTTAAATATTAAATTCAGCTTAAATTTAGCCTAAATCCAAATTCTAAACTAGACCTAAAATTTGAAACTTACACCTAATATTGCTTAGTTTACTAAGCAACCGCAGCTAGATAAAAGTCAATCACCGCTAGGTCTGAGACTTCATTACTGATCATGAGCCGCAATAACTGGAAGTTTCTTCGAAGAAATAAAAATGGAAAGGCACATTAATATTGATGATCAAGAGATTGCGTTGGCGCACACGTGCTTGTGTTTGTCAACTACAGTGTCCCGACACTCGAGATTCGGATCGGAAAGTGTATATCTATTTCATGTGTGAACTGATTCATTGCATGTTTTTTAGAAGATTTTGACATTTTGCGTATCGGATGATACTCAATATTTTTCAACGTCTTACACATTGTTACTCCTTTATATACAAAACTCAAAAGCATCTCAAACAAATTATTTTTTTCACCTTTTTTCAATTAAAATAATATTAAAAATAAATATTTACATAATATTAATATTTCGTTTGAATTCTTAAATGAGCTCAACTCATCTCAGTTGAATTTCGTTTTAGACTTATCCTAACATTTAAATATACAATTATCAAATTACTAAACACTACTCAATTCAAAATCTCTTCAACCTAAAATTAGGTTTTAATTGTGTTCGTTAATCCTGAAGTATGACCCGTCTGTATTTTATATATAGAGATCATTGATGTTTTGTATGGCAAATGCCGTGTATGTGTGTTTTGCGGAGAAGAAAAGATAGATCAGCACAACTCTTGAGCCTTCTAACTTCTTGCCTGGTGATTGTATTGCATGTACATTAATTAATTTCCTTTATTTCGATCATATGCACGCTTACACCTCCCATTTCTATCAAATATATGCAAATTAACTCATCATGATACTCATCTCCAATTTCTATACAAATTAAGTGGACTCCTATTTTTGCCTTTTTGCGAACATTTCTTTTTAATCTGTGTGTGGGGGTTATATGTACAAGAAAGTATTTTTAACCCAAAATCAAATACATCAAAACAAAAATAAAAAAACAACAATTTAAGCATATGCAAGATTATGATTATCCAAAGTTATATTAATGGCAGACATAGGTGATGGGACATGTCAAAAAGCTGAAGTGATGGCCGGGTAATTTCGGTCGTGATTAGTGTACAGAAAATGATTAGGAGACAAAACTTTTTGGGAATGAAACAAAAATTTTTAAAAATGAACAAAAAAACCCACAATAAAGTACGTATATCGTATGTGTACGTATTCGTACCAAATTAATCAGCTCACGAGGAACGAAAACTATTATATATTTATTAAATTATTAGAACATATATACACTACACAAAGGTATAAATTAGAATATCCATTGACTCTCCATGCAATCTTTCAACTGCTTATATTTTTTGTCCAGAAAAAGAAAACTTACTGACATATATAAACGCTAGCTATATATCTACTTAAATTTCATTGCAATTCAAACGAAAGCAATGGGCACTTTGTTGGGGTTTGGGTTGTGCATAAATTCTATTTATTTTTAATGCATGCTTTCCGAGCACGCCAGCCCACGGATATAGGAAATGACAAGGAAAGTGAAACTTCAAATTTGTCGTGGACAATATGGATGGTTGCAAAATGACGGTGAGTTTCGTAGTACCACTTCTTGGAAATAAGTCACGTACACGTGTACCGACCTATCTAGCTAGATCTTACTAGAGTTCTCAGACCACCTTTCTATTGATGACTCTGCATGGTCCCTGGAATTCGTATATACTTTGGATTAGTATATTATATATATTAGCTGATCTGTTTTATATATTTTATGGAAAATGATTACCTCGTATATATGGCCTTATTTATGATGAGTTTTTTTAAGTGGTTGATACATTAAACGATTCAAAATATATATTTTTATAGATCCATAACACTACATTGGATGCCCATGTAATTAATTTATTTGTGGCATCTAATTATCTGAATGCTATATATGCAGCCACGTATATATATATAATATATTTCATAACATGATCAAAAATACCTTTTTGGCAATATATAGAAGTCATAAACTGATCATCATGATCATATATATATATATATGTCTATTGCCGATAGATCGAGTACTTTAACTGATGAGGAACGAATTAATTAAACCGTCACGCGGCATGAAATCCGGAGCTGCAATATTGTTAGATGATCAGCTAGCCGACAGGAGTCAATTTGCTGATCACATGCATGGTCCCAATTAATTAGCTTCAAATTCATCCGAATCATGTGCATGTCAAGCAAGCAATTAGTATACATCAAGACTACTTGAAGACAACATATATCATGATCTGGAACAACGAACGCCGGCGCCCGACATGAGGAGTCACCCTCATAGTCCTTGGCTACGAGTAAAATCGATCGTATATATTAATGGACATAATGGGAATGCTGAAGTCAACCTCATCATCAAGAAGCAATATTATAATATATATATATATATATTAATTTTATAGTTGAAAAATCACTTCAAAAATCAACTACATGGATATAGGGCGGGCACGCCATTTTCCGAATTAAGTTCTTCTAAATCTAGTTAGAAATAGTTTGTAACTTTCCAATGATCGAAGGATGTTCACATTTCATATATATCCCTAGGATCTATATTTCCTGGCCTCGCCGTCTACTTAGCATGCAATGCATGCATGTGTGGGAATTGGCCAATCGTAAATTACCCGCGTAGCATTTTCCGCGAGAATACTCTGAAGAATATACGCGGAAAATTATATGAAGCCTGCCTAGCCTTCATGTATATAAATATACTCTACTTTTTACCTTCAAATTCAAAAGAAAATCGAAACAAAAAAAAAAAAACATAAAAATACCAGTACTAGCTTCTTCAAGCAGCCATGCAGCGTTCTTCACCACTTCTGGCCGCCAAGAGCTTTGCTCCTAAAATCCAGCTTCATTATTCTCGTAGCCAAATCCCAACCATAGAAAGCCCTTCACGCGACGACGTGTTCTTAAGCCACCGAGGGATCGATACTAAGAAAACGGCCGCCGGTTTGCTTTACTACCAGCTTTTCGGGTTAGGGATTAAGACTTTCCTCGACAACCGAAGTATGAAACCTGGGGACAAGCTGTACGACCATATCAGTTTCGGTATCAGGAGTTGTAAGATAGGTGTTTTATTGTTCTCGTCCGGCTTCTGTGAATCCAGATATTGTCTTTACGAGTTGGCTCTGATGATGGAATCTAAGAAAAGAGTGGTGCCCATTTTTTGGGACGTGAAGCCCTCCCAACTTCTTGTGAAGGACGATGGAACTTATCTAGAGGAGGACCGTCAAAGATTCAATTGGGCACTCGAAGAAGCTAAAAACACCGTTGGGCTTCCCTTTGATTCTATGACTGGGTAAATTGATTTCTCCATTCCTTTTCTTTATTATTATTGTAACTTGGAGGAGAGGTTCGACATTTTCGCCATATTCAACTAACCCCCCAGCTTGCCATTATTTTCATTCATGCTGATCCTCTTCCTTTCCGGATTTCAGAGATTGGTCAGAGTTCCTTGGAAATGCTTCAGATGCAATCATAAAGAATTTACAGGAGGTAGAGGAGGAAGAAAAGGAGAAGAATCTTAAACACCACGAGTTCCAGTGCAATTCCCTTTTTATATCGCCACAAAAGCTTTACAGTTACAATTAAATTATATATGGGATTCAACAATCAATTATATTGATTCAAATTGTAAAAATCAGCTGTAGATTACACGATATACATTTTAGGCTATTGTGTAGCGCATATAGATAATTAGATTAAGAGGAGTGCTACAGTATCAAAGAGATTACACAAAATTAATTTCACAAACTGATGTGATAGCTCTTTATATGATACATCAGATCTGCTTTACTATAAAAGTAACTTTACAATCTGACAAATCACATCAAGCCACATCAGTTTATGAGATTATTTTTGTATAATCACTCTGTGGTAGATTATTTCTCTTATATTAAATTTGTTTTTCTGTACATTTCTATTTATTTCATGTAACATATATATCCTGTAACATATCAATATTGTCGATTAATGAT
>QEOT01001677.1:1364-18793 GCA_003123785.1 Pterocarya stenoptera | reverse complement strand
CTGCTCGCACCAAAGCCTAGAAAGACGAGCTAATCCGATAAAATTAAATATCAAATATAGGGGAAAAAACGACTTAGGCCTGTAATATTTATAAAATTAATAAACCCTAAAACAAATAGTAAACAGAAAGTAACGCAATTCTTGAACAGTGTTTTGATATTTTTATCGACCCGATCGGATTGGAAGAGGTGGAACGGAAATATGCGAAAATCCCAATATGGAGCTAATGGATTATTGTGAGAAGGGGGGTTGAATTGTGGGGGGGTGAAAATCCCGGATCTGAATATGGGATACGTGAAATTAGTTACTGTTTTTGAGCGTAAGTGATAGTTACGAGCAGATCAGGGAGTTCATTTTGTATAGCGTGAAGGAACGAGATCTAGGGTTTGTCCTTGGTTCCGGTGAGTGGTGACTTTGTGTGCTATGACTGAATGGGAGAGAAGGAAGTGGCTGATTCCACACGCATTTGCCCTATAGTCTTAAATGGTGGGCTGCTTATGATCAGAGGTTCTTTGTTGTTTCTTGTTATTTGTTCACTTTTTGGGTTTAGTTCTTGAAAATGCTCAGTGTTTGGACTGGACCAAGGACAAAATATTCGTTATTTTTTTTTTTTTTTATAGGAAATAGATTTCATTTTATTCGTAAAGGAAGTTTCAGTTATGACTAGTTAATAAAGAGAAAAATTCTACATACAAGCCAAACTACAAATCTACTGTACGCTTCTCCCTTACACAAATTTCTTTATGACGAACATTGTCTAAATTTTTAAAAACTCTCATAAGAGAGTATAACTCTCTGTATAAAATGGAGATAACCAACCAACCCCCACCTCCAAAGAAGGGAAGGGTCTCTAAACCGTTAACCAAATCTTCTGGTGTGAACCCAAATGAATAGAATCCCTTGAATCCCAATCAATTTAAAAACTCATCCAAAAAAGTCAAAATCAAATCAATGGATAGAGAATCTAGACCTGTTGAGAACTCATTTCAAGTACCTAGATTATA
Source organism: Pterocarya stenoptera (assembly GCA_003123785.1). NCBI lineage: Eukaryota > Viridiplantae > Streptophyta > Magnoliopsida > Fagales > Juglandaceae > Pterocarya > Pterocarya stenoptera. The sequence goes on along the minus strand of QEOT01001677.1, from coordinate 17,789 downwards.
TTAAAATCTAGACCCGTTAAAGAACCTGTTTAAAGAACCCAGATTACAAAGAAGAACGCTACAAAGGTTGTGATTTGTCTTTGATAAGTTCAAAAGTTCAATCAAGAACAAGAGGAGTAAACTCAACTTACAATGAAAATTGAATATTGTCTAACCCTTAAAATGAGACTACAAAAAGTATTTAAACTAAAACCTAATTAAAACCCTAACTAAAATAAAACCCCTTCTCCCAAAAATACTCATGTATGAACAGTGCCGCGCTACAGTAATTACGCTACAGTAACCTCTTGAAACCCTAGTTCTTAAAAAGTAACTTTTCCAAATAAGCCATTGGCCACAATACAAGGTCTTCCCAAAACCCTAGTTCATAAGAAATAAGACATATGTGGGCCAAGCATCCTCAAGCCTACTTATTCTAAATTAATAAAATAAATCTTTTAACAAATTAAAAGCCTTCAATAACAATAGACCCAAACAATAACTCTAAGCCATGTCTTCCACAGCTTGTATCAAATGGATTAAAACTGATTTTCCTTCTTTCAAACCCATCTTGAATGTTGGGTTCTTGCTAGCTTCATTCCAAGTGGATTGCACCAATCCTTGTATTGCTTTCTTGATCTTCTTGGCTCTTGATCTTGTAATTAGCTCATCTGGAACTTGCAAAAGATCTTTTAAGACTAGGTCCATCTCAGTGCCCATCACCTCTATCCTCCAAAGGAGGATAGAGATAAATACCCCATAGGAGGATTCCCTTGCTATAGACATAAGTCCAATAGCCTATACCATTCGTTATTGTATGGGTGTTTTTGGTCATATGCAAGGCTATAAATAAACAAATAATTTCATAAATGGCTTAAAATCCGATCGATAAAATTGAAGTCTAGTTCAATTCAGTCGTGTTCAACAGAATTATAATTGATTATTAAATAATATAAATTAAATTGTTTTGTATTTATGATTTTTTATATTATTATCTTTATATTTATAAGAGAAGTGTTAGGTCTAGATAAAGAAAAAGAATATTCATCATCTGCTTTCTCATTATCCTTTCATTATCACATGATGTGACATTAAATGTTAAATTCACAAGTGAAATATAATAAATAGTTTTCAATCATTTATTATCACATCATGAGATGATGAGATGATGATGAGAAAATGGATGATAAGTAGCATTACTCATAGATAAATATATTATAAAAATAAATTTATAAATTAATGTGACTTGATATAAAACGTTAAAATTACTTTATAATAAAATGAGTTTTACAATCCGGCTTCTTACTTCAAATCATGTCAGTTTGAAAATTATTTTTGTAAGATCTTTGTGTAGACTAATAATTTCTCTATTCAGAATGAAATTATCTTAAGTATTTAAAGAGTTAATAAGCAATCATATTTATAACACTAAAATGTTGCTTGAATCATTATGAATATAATTATTGATACTGTTATGGACGTGTTTCACCGCCACCACCTTATGATCACCTGTAACCAAAGAGTAGAGAGCTTGGGGGTTCGAGGGAACGCCTCCGATGCCTAAATCAATGACTTTTTAGATAATAATAATAACAGTCAATCCCCTCCCATTACTTACCTAGATTCCTCCTTTATATAGAGCTCCATGAGTTATTTTTATTCTCTTATCAGATAATGGTTATTCTTTAGTTGAATTCAAATTTAGAGATGAGGGTTCATCTCTTAGTAGATTTGAATGATTGCCTTTTCTATCCTTTGCCACTGAGTGGATAGTTATCCAGTCGATATTGGCTATGGGCTCAGTTCCTTTAGTATTGAGCTGGGCTTCTCGGTAATGATACAGGCTTTGGTCATAAGTAAGGGCTCAGACCCACCTTGGGGGCTAACCGGTTGGGATGTCTTCTCCAGTTATTCTGCGAAGTCTGATTATTGCACATGACGTGATGTGACTTGATTCTAGGTGTCGTTTCCCTTTTCGAGGTGTGTCAGTTCGCCATTTCGTTTCCCCCCTCGGGCACGTCAACCGTCACTTCATTTCAACTCCTATTTAATGCTCATTTTCCCTCTTCTTTTGGTCTTCTGCCTCGTTCACATTTCTTGCCTTCTTCTTCTTTGAGTTCTTGCATTTTCTTCTCTGAGTTCTTGCCTTCTTCTTCTCTCGCAATTTTCTTCATTCTTCCATGGCTTCCTCTTCTTCCAAGGGTAAGGCGGTGGTTCCTGCTCCTGACTATTGTCCACCCCGAATTGCCGTTGCTCCCCAGGCTTCCATTTTTGTGGGTTCTCGCTGGTCTTCAACCATCACTTTGCGCGAACTGGAAAATGCCCAAAATAACTTCAACATTCTTGACTCTATCGATTTGAAGGTTCCTTTCCCAATCAGAAAGCTATCGATGCCAAAATATGGTCGTCTCTGTTGCCCTCTATTTTGCTATGTTTACCGTGGACCTTCGATTGCCCTTCGTGCTCCCAGTTCGCAATGTGTTAGACGTCTTAAGGCTTGCTCTGGTTCAGTTGGTGTCTAATGCTTGGAGAATTTTGATAAACTGCTGCGTTTTGTAATGACGGGTGCTGGAACCTGTGGGCGATGAATACCCAGACCTAACATCTCGTGAATTTTTGTCCCTTCATGGGTTTAGGCGTTTGGAGGGAAATCTTTACAGTTTTAGAGCCCGTCACTCCTTGGTTAATTTAGAGCGTAAGTATTCACATATAAAGGATTGGACCAACAAAATTTTCCTTATTACTAGCTCTGGTTGGGAATTTTCCATCAATGAAGCTCTTAATCGAGAATTTTTTATAAGGGCATGCTGGTCTCCTGTCCCTAATGGGGATGATTTCGAAGTGATTGAGGTCTGTGTTAGGCTGGAGGAGTCCTGGGCTTAGGCTCATCCTAAATTGTGCCTCTCAGATGTGCTTTTAACCCCTAATAATATTGAAAAGTTCCTGATGGTCCCCAGTCGGGCCAACATTTCAGGGCGTGAGTTTTTTGGTACCCCTTGCCGGCGGGCAATTTGATAAAGAAGAAACATCTTGGCTTGGGCGAGAAGAAACAAAGAAATGTTAAAAAGGCTCGTATCTCGCTTTGTTCAGATGAGTATATTTCATCCAAAAGTGGTTCTTTACTTCCCTCGGCGCCGGTCAGAGGTATAAAATTGGTACCTCCCCCTAAAAAACAGAGTGGGGCACCACTTCTGGCCGTTGGTAATGTTAAGTTGAGTTCTTCTCAGGAGTTGCCGAGTAAAGCCACCTCCCAAGAAGGTGGAAGCACCAAGTTGGCCATTTCTCAGGAGGAACCGAGTGTTATGGCCACCTCTGTGGATCCACCAACTCTTTCTTTGTATGATGTCATGTCTTTGGCCAAGGAAGATCTCGAAAACATATCATCGTGGAGGCGGCCGCTGAAGCTGCTGCTCAGCCCTCAACAGCTCCTACTGAAGATTTCCAACAACAAGGTGATAATACTCCAGTGTAAGAGGATATTCTTATTTTGAATCCCGAGCTTCTTACAGCTCCTCCTTCCACTTCTACGAGCTTCCTGCCCTTTGAGGCTTCTATGCCTTTACTGATTTTGCCCCCACCAATCGTTTCTATGCCCTTTGATGTTCCTTTGGAACTTCCTCTGTTGGAACAGGGTGAGGAGGGGAGTGTTGAAGAGTTGCAGCGTCTAGTTCCCCGCTTGCCTCGACAACTTCAGGTGGGGTTACTCCTAACTTGCTCTTTGTGTTTCCAGCCATGATGGGCACCAACATGGACTTAGTATTAAAGATCCTTTGCAAGTTCCAGATGGACCAATTACAAGGTCAAAAGCTAAGAAGATTAAGGAAGTAATGTAAGGATTGGTACAATACACTTGGGATGAAGCTAGCAAGAGCCTAAAACATAAGATGAGCTTTAAAGAAGAAGAACAAGGTTTGATCCACTTGATACAAGCTATGGAAGAGTGCAACATAGATTAGGGCCTATTATTATGTTTATGTGATTAAAGGTGATATAAAACCGTAGGAATAGAATCCCTTGAACCTACAATCAATTTGAAAACTCACCTAAGAAAGCCAAAATCAAGTCAATGGATGGAGAATGTAGACCTATTGAGAACTCATTTCAAGAACCTAAATTATATTAAAATCTAGACCTGTTGAAGAACTTGTCTCAAGAACCCAGATTACAAGGAGGAACGCCACAAAGATTGTGATTTACTTTTAATAAGTTCAAAAGTTCATTCAAGAATAAGAGGAGATAAACTCAACTCATAATGAATAAATTCATCAAATTTCATAAACTGATTAAAATGAAGTTACAAAGGGTATTTAAAGTAAAGCCTAATTAAAATCCTAGCCAAAATAAAACCCCATCTTCCAAATATACCCCTGGATGAATAGTGCCAGGGCTACAGTACATATTTAAACCCTAGTTCCTAAAAAGTAACTTTCCAAATAAGCCATTGGCCAAAATACAAGGTCTTTCCAAAAATCCTAGTTCATAAGAAATAAGATATATGTGGGCCAAGCATCCTCAAGCCCACTTATTCTAAACTAATAAAATAAATCTTTTAACAAATTGAAAGCTTTCAATAACAATAGGTCCAAATAATAACTCTAAGTCATGCTTCTATGTCTTTTACAGCTTGTATCAAGTGGATCAAAACTGGTTCTCCTTCTTTCAAACCCATCATGAGTGTTGGGCTCTTGCTAGTTTCATCCTAAGTGGATTGCACCAATCCTTGTATTGCTTTCTTGATCTTCTCGGCTCTTGATCTTGTAATTGGCCCGTCTAGAACTTGCAAAGGATCTTTAAGACTAGGCCCATCTTGGTTCCCATCATTCCCCCTCTCCTCAAATGGATTTGATTTCAAATCTTCACCTACATCAAAAGGAGAAAGATCATAAACATTGAAAGTAGCAGAAACATTATACTCACCTGGAAGGTCCACTTTATATACATTATTATTAATTTTCTCAAGAATTTGGAAAGGTCCATCTCCTCTAGGATGCAACTTAGCCCTTCTATGGGCCGTGAATCTTTCTTTGCGCATGTGAACCCAAACCCAATCTCCTGGTTCAAAGATGACACGCATTTGCCCTTTATTGGCTTGAGAAGTAATCCTTTCATTCTTTTTGGGCAATTTGAAGTCGTACCCTCTCATAAGGTGACTTTACCAACTTCGCATTCTTTTGTCTATCCAAGCTACTCCTGTCATCAACAGGTAAATGCATCAAATCTAAAGGAGTAAGTAGATTAAAATCATAAACAATTTCAAAAGGAGAATATGAAGTAGTAGTATGCATGATCCTATTATATGCAAACTCTATAAATGGCAAACAATCCTCCCAAGTTTTTAAATTTTTATGAACAACAGTGCGTAAAAGCTGAGTTAAAGTTTTATTAACTACTTCAGTCTGACCATCAGTCTGCAGATGACAAGTAGTGGAAAATAAGAGCTTAGTACCCAATTTTTCCCACAACACTTTTCAAAAGTAGCTAAGGAATTTAACATCTTTATCAGAAACAATACTCCTAGGTATACCATGGAGTGGCACTATCTCCCTGAAAAACAAGTCAACTATGTTTGTGGCATTATCTATTTTATGGCATGGAATAAAATGTGTCATCTTACTAAATCTATCCACAACCACAAAAATAGAATCTCTACCCCTTTTTGTCCTAAGCAGCCCCCAAACAAAATCCATAGATATATCTACCCATGACTCACTAGGAACAGGTAAGGGTGTATATAACCCATGTGGCAAAAGCTTAGATTTGGCATTTCTACATGTAATGCACCTGCCATAAATGCGATTGACATCTCTTTTCATTTTAGGCCAAAAGAAATATTCATGCAAAATGTCTAAAGTTTTCTTGACACCAAAGTGTCCCATTAATCCCCCACCATGGGCCTCACGCACCAATAACCTACGCATAGAACAACTTGGCACACAAAGTTTGCTTTCTTTAAACAAATAACCTTCATGCTTGTAAAACTTACAAAATGCTGCCTTATCACATGCCATATACATATCAGAAAAGTTAGCATCATCGGCATCATCGGCATACATGTCTTTCACATATTCAAACCCAAGCATTTTAGCACTCATAGAAGTAAGAAGTACATACCTCTGGGATAAAGCATCAGCAACAATGTTCTCCTTACCTTGCTTGTAACGGATAATATATGGAAATGTCTCAATGTATTCCATCCATCTAGCATGCATTTTATTCAACTTACATTGACCCTTGAGATGCTTCAATGATTCATGATTGGTGTGGATCATAAATTCCCTAAGCCATAGATAGTGCTACCAAGTCTCTAATGCACGAACAAGAGTATAAATCTCTTTGTCATAAGTAGGGTACTTCAGGGACACCCCACTTAGCTTCTCACTAAAGAAGGCTATGGGCCGCCTATCCTGCATCAAAACGGCTCCAATTTCTATTCCTGAGGCATCACATTCAATCTCAAAAATCTTGTTAAAATCAGGTAATGCTAACACAGGTGCAGAGCGCAACCTTTCTTTAATAGCAAAAGCATTCTCTTGATCAACCCCCCAATGAAACCCAACATTCTTTTTAATTATCTCAGTGAATGGTGTAGCAATGGTGCTAAAGTCTTTAACAAAACGTCGATAAAAGCTAGCTAAGCCATGAAAGTTTTTTACCTCAGTGATGCTCTTTGGCGTTGGCCACTTCTTGATGGCCTTGACTTTCTCTTCATCCATCTCAATATCTTTTGTACTAACAACATAACCAAGAAAAACAACTTTGCCCATGCAAAATGTACATTTCTTAAAATTAGCATACAACTTTTCACATCTCAACACATCAAACACATATCTCAAATGCTCAATATGTTCATTTAAGTCCTTGCTGTACACTAGGATATCATCAAAGTACACAACCACAAACTTGCCTATGAACGAACGTAGGACATGATTCATTAATCTCATGAAAGTACTAGGCACATTTGTAAGTCCAAATGGCATAAACAACCATTCATAAAACTCATACTTAGTCTTAAAAGCAGTTTTCCATTCATCACTCTCTTTCATTCTAATTTGATGGTACCCACTTTTAAGATCAATTTTACTGAAAATACATAAGCCATGCAATTCATCATTCATATAATCTAATCTAAGGATGGGATGGCGATACTTTACCGTGATATTGTTGACCGGCCTACAACCAACACACATCCTCTACGTCCCATCCTTCTTTGGTACTAGTAGCATTGGTACTGCACATGGGCTCATGCTCTCCCTCACGTACCCCTTACTTATCAAATCCTTAACTTACCTCTGAAGCTCCTTTGTCTCATCTGGATTACTCCTATAAGCTGGTCGGTTTTGAATAGTAGCTTCGGGCACAAAATCAATCTGATGCTCAATGCCTCTAATGGGTGGCAACTCATTTGATATCTCCTCTGGGAATACATCCTCAAACTCCTGCAACAAGGAAGCAGCCAAACTATGAAGAGACTGGTTAGTTTCATCAAGATTAAGATAAGACTCTTTATAGATAAGAAAAATCATAGGGCAATCTGCTAAGAAAGCCCTATTAACCTCACTCTCTCTTGCATAGAAACTCACTTTTGTCTTTTCTTTTCTCTCTGTAGACTCTCTGTAACACCCCCTTCCCGTAGGCTAGGAGTGTCGCGTGTTTTTCATAAAATAAACCTGGCAAGAGATCTCATATTTAATAAATGAACTTATGATTTATTTTGTAGAAAAATGTCTAATAAAATGTCTTCCAAAAATATTAAAATGAATAAACTGGATAAATTTATGTCATAAAAGCAATTTTATTCTAGAAGGTCTGAAACTAAATCAACTGCTCATTCTAATACTGACCTGCCTGCTCCTATTCATCATCTTCACCTGGGTGGTTAAAAACATAAAAACAAACTAAAATGAATCGAAGATTCAGCAAGAAATCCATCACAATGTTAACATAATAAACATAAGGTTTTCATAAAAGCTTTCATACTGAGAGCTTAAAATTCATGATTGTTCATACTGATATTTATGATATGTATGACTGATTTATCTGAATTAAGTGACTGATCTGACTTAACTGATTAGCCAACACACTTAACCCTGTGTGCGAGGTTATGCACCGGCCCCACGTCCCGCTGCAGCAAGGGGAGCCGCTGATAATATTATGGCATACTATGGTGGACCACGCTTGAGTCCGTGACTTGCACATCCACCCTGATCTGAACTGCATTGATACCATGCATCTAAATGGCCATCTGGTTAATTGATCTGATCTTTTACACTTGAACTTAAGATAACTTACGTTTCTTATGCACATGAGATGCATGACATAATATATACATAATTATAATTTTTGAACATGATGCATAATGATATGAACATGTGCTACTCTTGATGACATGTTTGCATATGACATGTGTGGTACATAAAAATGGCTGTCAAAGAACTAGCACTAATAATTCTTATATATAAGCTGAATTGTGATGATCCTAGTTTGTGATCAAATTACTTACCTTGCTGCGCTTCTTCTTGAATCTCACTTCGTAGCTCGTCACCTATATGTAGTATTAAATATCACTAAATCTGTCTAGGAACAACATGTACTAATATCCTACTTAATTAAATTCATAATATAGAAGATAGTCAAATAAATCTTTTGTTTAACACCATACTCAATAAATCCTGATATTTTAAATTACTTAAATACTAATAACATATTATAACTTAGTAGAATACTTTGGCTATTTTAAATAAGTCATAAAACTTCAATACTTAAAAATAGGTTTTCCTTTCTTAACATAATTATTCAATCTTATAAGAAATCTAATAAATATTAATATTGTTTAAATATTCTTAACATAATAATTTTATTAAAATTCTAATAAATAGACACAGGAATATTAACAACATATTAGGCTCAATAGTCTACTTTAAAATACATTTCAAATTCTTTAAACATTTTTTTATAAAAATGAGCCCATGGCTAATATATTTATTTATGTAAAAACTTTGGGCTTAATATCAGTCAAGCCCCAATTAAGAAAAATAGTCCATTTAAAATCATAATAATCTGTAAAAGTTGCAATCTAGCCCATAATAATATTACTACATAAGTCCATCTAAATAAGCCCAGCACATGCACATAAGGGCTTAGGGCCCATCAAGAACTCAAGGTTTCCTTTGGAAATAAAAACACATGGGAGTCGGGACCAAAAACAGAGAACTCAGGAGAGCGAGGCGTGCAATACTCATAGAGAGGAGGAGTTGATGCGCGGCGGTTCTGGCAACAAGCATGGGTCACAGCGGCTCAACTTGGTGGTCCTTTAGGCATGGTGGTTCAACACAGTGAGAGAGATAAACTATTAAATCGAGGGGATTAGAGGGAGGTGAGGGTGGCGGAGACAGTGGGCTTACCAGAAGGGAGCGGGCTCGACGGGGCTGAGTTGGTCTGAAATTTCTGTGGTCGTGGGTGTTGGCATGATCTGGGCAGGGAGGTTGCCGCAGTGGTTATTCGGTTTCACACGGCTGGGCAGCTGCTTTCTCTCGGTCCAAACGTCAAGGTGCTCAGCGAACATTTTTGGGCAGTCGGGATAGAGTTCCAACGTCTTCTATGGTGGCTGGGTCGACGTAGAGGGAGCAGGTGCTCTGTTTCTTGGTGCGAGAACAGAGGACTATCGTGAGGTTGAGGGTGGGCTGGGCAGAGTCGGTAGTTTGGGGTGGTGGTGGTGCTGGTTTCGGTTGCTTTTTCCTGGAGGCTGCGCATGAAGTGGAGAGCTTCAAAGGAGTGCGGCTTGGAGTTTTGGTGAGCGCACTATATATAGGTGATTGAGAACCCAAAAGAAAACCCTAGATAAAAAAAAGAGATGTGCATGCAGTGGGAAAGGAAGCTTATTGGAGCAGTGCATGCAGTGGGAAAGGAAGCTTATTGGAGCTGTGCACACGAACATGAAATAGTGTTCAACATGGACTCCAAAATAAGATATCACGGGCTTGGGATTTTTAGCCCATTTCAACTATTTGGGTCACGCCTAATCCTAGGATCTGGTTGTTACACTCTCTTTCTTTTTTGCTCATTTTCACTCTCACTATTTCTTTTTTGCACAATCTCTTTTTTACTCTTTTTTTTTATCACACTCATTTTCACTCTTTCTTTTTTGATCACTCTCATTTTCATTCTTTCTTTTTTTAGAAACCTCACTTTTCAGTTTCTGTTTATCCTCATGGACCTGTTTTGTAGTTAAAAGAGCAAACTTGATTGTTTTGCCATCCTTTACAAAGTTGTACATGTTCTTGAACCCATCATGTTTCACCCTCCTATCATACTGCCACGGCCAACAAAATATGGCCAGCATGCAGAGGCACAACATCACATAGCACCTCATCTTGATACTTCCCAATTGAAAAAGTAACTAACATTTGTCTGTCTTCCTCACAATCATTCAACCACTGCAATTTATATGATCTAGAGTGTTTTAAGGTTGGTAAACTCAATTTCTCAACCAAAGTAGTGCTAGCCACATTAGTAAAACTCCCACCATCAATGATCATACTACATACCTTGATGTTGACATGGCATCCAATATGAAAAATGTTCTCTCTCTGTTGCTCTGCATCATCCACCTTAATATGTGCATTGAGAGCACGCCTGGCAACAAGTGACTCACCTGTCACCGTGTATTCCACTCCATCATCATCACTAGCATTAACCAACTCGGGCATCTAATCACTATCATCCTCACTCTTAGTCATCATCTCTCCATTGTCACAAATAATCATCACCCACTTGTTTGGACATTGAGAAGCAATGTGCCATGAACCCAAACACTTAAAGCATTTAATATCTCTGTTCCTTGAAGGTTGAGATTCTACCTTGGGTTTGTTGCTAGTTCCCTCATCTTTTCCCTTAGGTGGTTCTGTCTTTCTCTTTGCTTCAGATGGATCATTCCCATCCCACTTTGATTTCCATGTAGTGCTAGAAACCATAGTGTACCTTGCTGTCTCTTTTCTCTTTAACTACCTCTCCACTTTCATAGTCATGTGCACCATGTCCTCTGTCTTCACATAATGTCGTAATTCAACTACATTGGCTATTTTCCTATTCAAACCACTCAAAAATCTAGCCATGGTGGCCTCCCGGTCCTCCTCTACATTAGCCCGAATCATTGCCACCTCCATCTCCTTATGGTAATCCTCCACACTCCTAGACCCCTGTGTAAGATTTAGGAATTTTTGACAAAGGTCCCTATAGTAGTGGCTATGTACAAACTCCCACCTCATGAGAGCTTTCAACTCTTCTCATGTCTCTACAAGTCTCACATAATTCCTCCTCATATTGGTTACTAACTAGTGCCACCAAATAAGAGCATAATCAGTGAACTCAATCGCCAACTTCACTTTCTTCTCCTCAGAGTAATTATGACAATCAAACACTAACTCTATTTTTTTCTCTCACTCTAGATAAACCTCAAGGTCAGTTCTACCTTAGAAATATGTTATTTTCATTTTGATGCTCTCAAGATATCTATCTACACCATCCTGACCCCCTAGGTTCCCCTCAAGTCCTCTTTCACGCCTAACTCTTCTATGTCTACTAGACCTAACTTCAAATGTTAGGTCTTCCTCATCCTCACTATCTCCTTCATCCTCATACTCATTTTCAATTCTAGGCTTACGTCGCCTCCTATCTCTCCCACATTGCAGATTTCCAATTGCTGCTTCTTGATGATCCATCTTATCTTCCCCCAACACCAAATTCAACCGCTCAAACTGTTGTTGTATGGCCTGCAACGCAAAGAATGAGTTATTTGCCATCCCCCTTGGTGATAAGCTACTCCGGCGAGACATTGTAATGTGTTGCACAAAAGAATGTTAGTGGTAAAAAAAATCTCACACACTCCCTTACATGTTTACACTCAAATAATGGTACTCCACTTGTGTTTCACTCTTAATTGACTTTTTTCCGATAACAGTCTCACACTCTCTTGCCTTTTATCTCAAGAGTTTTTCCACTCAAGTTCTTTAAGAACTAATTGAACTTAATCAAGACAATGCAACCTTATTTTATCCCAACTAGTAATTAGGTCCAAGAAACAAGAACAAGAGAAATAAGGAAGGAATAAAATGACATGAGAATTAAGAAAATTGTACGAATGAAACAAGATACCAACTATCATGAAATATACACCCCCTTTGATGATAAGGCTCAATAAACAAAATTTCGGATTTCTATTTTTCTTTTTTTGCCAATTTTTTTTTCTTTTCCTTTCTTTTCTTTTCTTTCTTACCAATTGATTTGATCACAATTAAAAGAATAAGCAATTGATAAAACCCTAACAATAACTCAAAATCCTAGAATAAGGTTAGGTTTGGTAACTAAGTTCAAACACAAAATTCTCATCTCATCTCATCATTACAATTTTTTCAAATTCTCATACAAAATATAATAAACTATTCAACTTTTTTAAATTCCAATTTAACTTTTTCAAATCCCAAAACAATAATAAAATTAAAATATAATATTTTAAAATTTCATCTAAAACCAAAATTCTCATCTCACTCTCCAAACCTAACCTAAGTGATATACGGCAGCCCTTTTTTGTTTTTTTTTTTTTGTTTTTTGCAACCCAAGTCAAAGAGTAAGGCAACAATAATCAAAGAACAAGGTAACCCTAATCAAAGACTAAGAAAACCCTAGAAAACAATGGAAAATTCGGTAGCCCTAGGATGAAGGAAATTTTTGCACTTTTTTTTTTTTATAAATAATGCAAAAATTAAAAGATAGAATCAGACCTAATTGAAAACTGAGTTCTGAATACCAAATTATATGAACCCGTACGAATGGAATCTCTTAAACCCACAATCAATTTGAAAACTCACCCAAGAAAGTCAAAACCAAGTCAATAGATAGAGAATCTAGACCCGTTGAGAACTCGTTAGAAGAACCTAGATTATATTAAAATCTAGACCCGTTGAAAAATCTGTCTCAAGAACCCAGATTATAAGGAGGAACGCCATAAAAGTTGTGATTTGCCTTTGATAAGTTCAAAAGTTTATTCAAGAACAAGAGGAGATAAACTTAACTCACAATGAATAAATTCATCAAATTTCATAAACTTTTTAAAATGAGGCTACAAAGAGTATTTAAAGCAAAATCTAATTAAAATCCTAGCCAAAATAAAACCCTTTCTTCCAAAAATACCCCTGGATGAATAGTGCAGCGGCAAGAGTAACTCGGCTACAGTACCTCTTTAAACCCTAGTTTCTAAAAAGGAACTTTCCAAATAAACCCTTGGCCAAAATACAAGGTTTTCCCAAAAACCCTAGTTGATAAGAAATAAGACATATGTGGGCCAAGTATCATCAAACCCACTTATTCTAAACTAATAAAATAAATCCTTTAACAAATTGAAAGCCTTCAATTTCAATAAGCCCAAACAATAACTCTAAGTCATGTCTTCCATAGCTTGTATCGAGTGGATCAAAACGGGTTCTCCTTCTTTCAAGCCCATCTTAAGTGTTGGGCTCTTGCTAGTTTCATCCTAAGTGGATTGCACCAATCATTGCATTGCTTTTTTGATCTTCTTGGCTTTAATCTTATAATTGGCCCATCTGAAACTTGTAAAGGATCTTTAAAACTAGGCCCACCTTAGTTTCCATTAGGAGGCCTTGGACTTGTTTATTTCATTAAATAGGCTTATTTTATTAGTTATAGGAATTAGTCTAGAATAATTGGGTTTGAGGATGATTGGCCCACATATATTTATTTTGTTGAACTAGGATTTTAAGAAGATCCTATAGCTGAATTACTGTAGCCGAGATACTATTCATTCATGGGTAGTTTTGGAAGAAAGGGCTTTAGTTTCGCTTGGGTTTTAATTAGGTTTTGGTTTAAATATTCTTTATAACCTCATTTTAAGAAGTTTAATGGAATTGGATGAATTTATTTATTGTGAGTTGAGTTTATCTCCTCTTTTTCTTGAATGAACTTTTGAACTTAACAAAGACAAATCGCAACCTGTGTGGCATTCTTCCTTATAATTTAGGTTCTTGAGACATGATCTTCAACGAGTCTAGATTTTCATATAATCTAGGTTCTTGAAATGAGTTCCTCAACGGGTCTAAATTTTCCATTGGCTTGATTTTGGTTTTCTTGTGTGAGTTTTCAAATTAATTGTGGGCTCAAGGGATTCCATTCTCACGGGTTCATATCATTTGGTATTCAGAGCTCAATTTCCAAACAGATCTGATTCTATCTTTTAATTCTTGTATCTTTAATTATAAAGTTTCATTGTTCTAGGGTTGCCAAAAAAAAAAGGTGGCTGAATTAGATCATCTTGGGGTTGCAGAAATTGTCCTGTTCATTGGGGTTTTGTGTTTGTCAATTCTAGCGTTTCTTGCGTTTCTAAGTTTGTCAATTGTTTGGAGTGCCGTTTCATTGATTCTCTTATAATTCTTTGTCAATTCTTGTGTGTTTTAATTTCTAATTGAATATTACTGTTTGTGATTGAATTCGAGAAAAGAAAGGAAAAAAAAAAGAAAGGAAAAGAAAAGAAGAAAAGAAAAAAAATTCGAAAAAAAATTGGGTAGCATACTCAAAAGTTGCTACATAGTTACAAAAAAGAGAGAAAAAGAAATTTGTTGATTGAGTCTTATCTTCAAAAGGGCTAAATACATCATTATAGTTTGTATCTTATTTTATAATTACTCTTTTCCTAGTATAAATTCTTTGAGTCTCATGTAGGGGTGAGCATCTGGCAGTCCGGACCGAGAAAACCGGACCGGACCGGACATGCCAATTTGGACCGAACCAGACTGGACTGAACCTGGTCTGGTCCAAATTTTTTTGAACCGAATACATTCGGTCCGGTCTATGGTTCGGAGGTTTTTGGGACCGGATTGGACCGAATGTACCTAATTTCTATATATTTTTTTATAATTTTTATATATAATTAATTATATATATAATTATACTATATTACAATTAAATATAGACTATAGACTATACTTATACAATTATACTTATACTAATATTACTAATATATAGCTATAGCCTATACTATATTACTAATAGTCTACTACTTTATATTAGTACTATTATATAGTTATAAAAATAGTTATATTAGTTTAGTTATACTATATTATAGTGATTTATTATAACTATATTATATATTAGTATAAGTTATAATGATTTCGTATAGTTATAAGTATAGACTATAGACTATAGTTATACTTATATAATTATAATTTATACTTATACTAATATTACTAATATATAGCTATAGCCTTTTTTTTTTTTTTTGATAAAGAAACTGATCTCATTAATCATAGTAACCACTTACAACCACTCTACATGAACCGAGTGATATAGTTACACCATTTCTTTGGTTACAATAGAGAGAATACATGAAGGGCAAATTTCAAGATCATACACATCCTCCGGGCAATTCAGTGCATCCTTAGCTAGATAATGGGCAGCCATGTTGGCATCTCGGTATGCATGTGAAACAGACCAATCAGCATACGTACTAAGAATCCTCATTGCATCTTCTACAAGGCAGCCATCCAATCTCCAGTTCATTTGGTGTTGTTTGAGTAAGTCCACCACTTGCATAGAGTCCCCCTCGAGGCAGAAATGAGTTAGGCCCATCTCTTTGCAGAAAACTACAGCCAGTAAAAGACCATATGCCTCAGCATCAAAAGATCCACCTCTAAGGGTTCTGTTTGCTTGCAAGCTGATTACGCCCAAAGAATAACGCGGTAGTTGTAGCAAAGCTTTGGGGTGTCGATTCCACAGAGAGACAAATTAAAAGAATAGTAGAAGAATACAAAGAAACTAAAAAAAAATATTAAGTAATCAATGGAGAACAAAGTTAATTTTAAATGTAAATTAAAGTGAAGCAAAGTGATTAACGGAAAAAGTACTTAAATTTAACAAACAGTAGAGCGTCAGGAATCCCTTGCACAAATCCGGTATTTTAATTTATTCTTGATTCATTGGATAACTCAATTGGAAACTCAATTCCCAAAATTTCCAATCGGAAGATATAGATTTATAAACCAAGATTAAAACAAATATAACCCTTTGAAATATCATTCACCACTTTTAAAATATGTAAATTATTATCACTATTGAGAAAATCCTACGACGACAATATACTTTGGGAGCGATATTGCAGCAAAGAATTAATTCAATATAGATAAATAATTGATCCAAACATAATCAAAGAACTAATCCATTCAATAGAAAAAGCATGACTGAATCCATAAACAAAATAAATTCTATGATTATTCGGAGAAGAGAACATCAACGATGAATTGAGAATGATAAAACAAAAGAGTTTTAGTAATTGAAAATCAAATACATAAAGCAAAAATAAATTACAAATACCATCTAATGTGCAAGTTCATCCCTAGCCCTACTTGAGAATTTAGTTACCCATAAATATAATGGACAACAAAA
>QEOT01001675.1:8873-63880 GCA_003123785.1 Pterocarya stenoptera | reverse complement strand
CCACCACTGTCCAACAAAATAGGGAAATGGTTCGAACACACACCAGGCAATCTCTTTTGACACAACTCGAGATAGCGTACTTCCCAAGAAGGAGAACAAGAAATCGATCAAATCTCGACCAACCTCGACTATTGGACCAAGCGGATACACCCCCCACAAGTGGAAGATCCAAGAGATCCAAATCAAAGATAAACTCATAAAACTCCTCCATTACCAAAGAAAAACTAGATTCACCGTAACGTTCACTTAGGAACCAAGTAATGTTGAAGTCCCAGCTCATACACCACGACACATCCCAAAGAGAATACAAACCCACAGATTCTTCCCACAAAAAACTCATTTCCCAATCTGAATTT
Organism: Pterocarya stenoptera; assembly: GCA_003123785.1. NCBI lineage: Eukaryota > Viridiplantae > Streptophyta > Magnoliopsida > Fagales > Juglandaceae > Pterocarya > Pterocarya stenoptera. The sequence goes on along the minus strand of QEOT01001675.1, from coordinate 63,524 downwards.
GGACCATAAACACCCACAAAGGCCCACTCCCACCCATCCTCCACATTTTTAAAAGAACAAGCTACAGAAAAATTCACTATACATTCCTCCATCGACTCCAGCACCTTTGTGTCCCACATCAAAAGAACACCTCCAGAAGCTACCCATAGACTCCAAGCGAGCCCAACCCACCAAAGAACACCCCCACAAACTATGAATTAAGCATCTATCAACAAAACGTAACTTCTTTTCTTGATGACAAACAATATAAACCTTCCAACTACGTAATAAAGACTTGATACAAAGATGTTTGTTTGGATCGTTAAGCGCCCCAACATTCTAAGAGAGAATTTTTCGGTTTCACGAATAAAGATGAGACCCCCTCCCTTTCAAATTGTCCCTCCCTCCACTCCCCTCCTTAATATCATAATTAATAGAACATTCTAATCCTTTTAACTCCCTTTCTTTCTTAGAAGCGAATTTCTAAGCCGTGTAATGACCAGATTCAATAGCTATGAGAAGAGCTTTGAATTGTTCTTCAAAACCATCACAAGAGATCCCAAAAAAATCTTGTATTTCCTCTACCTTTTTAAAACTAAATCCGACACCACACATGAGGAAGTGTGACGAGGAGGAAGAGCACATAGAGGGATCGGATGAACCTCATTCCCATCAGAACAATCCCTTTCACACACTACCATTTGCAAGTTCAAAGCATCAAAAACCACCCTTGGCAATTGTAGCTCGCCAATATTAATCAACACTTGAGAAAGAGACCCTCTATCCATCCCCAATTGCAGAAAAACATCCATAGGAAACAAAGGTTGAGCAACCACCGAAACTGGATCCATTGAATGCATACCCTTAACAAACGGGACCAAAGGAAACGAGCTAGTTTCACTCCCAACCACAACCTTTCAAAACTCCAAATGTGGCAAAAATTCCCCTTCTTCACTTTCCAACAACATTTTCAGCTCCGGCACACCATCTGATGGGTCACCTGACACCGGCAACAAAGTCTATGCCAACCCAGGTGACAACAAAACTACGACTAGCGCCGCAATGGATGGTGAAGGATCCCATCCCGAAATTCACGAAACAGCCCCAATACGAGACTTCACCCTCCAAACACGATGTGGCCTTTTTGCAAAGCCCGGCCCAACTTCTTTCTTTTTTCCCTTCTTATCTTTAGGCAGCTTTGGGCCTACAAAACAGTCCAGCCCATCTACATTAGCCACCACCTGCTTACCCAAATCGCCAATTTCACTACCCACACGGCCCTTAGGCAGGCCCAAGCCCATATTAATCCAACGTATCATAACTTCCACCTTATCCCTCATGTCCAATAAGACCCTCTACATGGCCATCAACGAAGATCCATCATTCAACCCTGTTGAGCCACCCCAAGAAAACCAAACATCATTCTTGGAGAAGTTAAGTTTCGGTTGCACCACCTCCCCACCAGCTAGTCAGCTACCCCACGATCATCCCACCGGCTACCAAGCAACCATGTGCCTCTAAAGACGACGACGATCTCATCAGGACCTCCCCAAAAGACCCTTCAATCCCGAAACAATGTGAGCGTGAGGAGAAGCCCTCTGAGATGCTCTGTTCTTAATACCTGGAACAGAGGACATGAAAACTGCCTCTCTCAGCTTTTCAGCAAACTACCTCCAACCCTCACCCTTCAAACCTTCTGGGACAGCGATAAAACCAAGCTCACCTCTCTCCCGTATTGAGACAACGTCCAAAAATGGCCATAATTGTTATGGCAACATTGGGCTAACAGCACCAGATTCCCATTTCTTCTAGACTTGTAAAACTTGAACAAACCCGCCGGTGCACTGCAAGCACCCACCATAGTGGCTAACCAATCAGCAGCAAATACATCCACAGTGATAAACTTAGGTGCCATTTGGATAGGGAGTTGAAATGAGATGAATAGAGATAAAAGTTAAAAGTTAAATAAAATATCGTTAGAATATTATTTTTTAATATTATTATTATTTTAAGATTTGAAAAAGTTGAATTGTTTATTATATTTTATGTGGGAATTTGAAAAAATTGTAATGATGAAATGAGATGAGATAAAACACTTCTTGTATCCAAACAGGACTTAGTAACCTTGCGACTTCTCTCTGTAATCCACCACCACTGCTCATTCTCACGTTGAGACTCAAAAATCTTAGAATCAAAGAGAAGCTTCCACCTCAAACACATCACAAAACGGAAAACTAATACCAGAATGCCCAACTAACAAGAAAACATGAAAAGAAAATGGGAAACGAGAAGGAACAAAAGAAAAGGGTTAAGAAAATTCCCAGCGAGATACTTGTTTTGCAAATTCACATATTTTGCAAATCCCAACATGCTGCAATCCCTTTGCTTTAGGTTAACAAGATGCTTGTAATTTTTCGAAATGACTTAACATGAAGAAATACATTTTTTTGATAAGTATCATGACATCAACCTTCTTTTTTTAACTTCATGCATGCTTAGTTGAGCCATCTAGCATAATATGTGTGTGGAAAATGCCAGAGGATGCCATTCGACAACGTCAAAAGGATTAATATATGACAAATGAGAAGTAAATGAAGATCATACCTGGTGAATAAATGGTTCCATTGGGCTCAATAACTCATAGCCCTGAAGCGCATAGCAAATCCAATTTTCAGTCTACAAAATGGCAAACACATTGACATCTACGAAATTTAGATTTAAGAGTTGAACAAGCAAACCAGCTTAAAGTATCTCAGGTGAGCATCCATCATTGCACTTATAGTTTCCAAGAACTCATATTTCTTCTTTGATTCAATATTCATCAGGGCATTTACCTACGCTTGAACCAGAAAGAACAGTCCATTATAAGCAGAATGACAAAAGCGACTTTTTCCAAGTGCATACAGATATTCAGTTAAGATGAAGGCATACTAGATTGAAACGGCTACTCTCAAAAGCTGACTTTGAGTTCTGTAGATCCTGTCAAAATAGGGACATTGTGGAGTGTAAGATGCTAAACTTTTGGAACGAAAATGTTCCTTCCTTTACCAAAACAAAACAGATGCTGAATATTTTACCATGATGCAACTATATTAACCAAACCAAAAGGGATGCTGAATACTTCACCAAATTATACAAATATATTAACAATGCTTAAAAATAATACCACTATTTTTATGGTGATCTGGCGTTTTCATTGATGAGCAATCAGAAAGCAGTCAAAGTCAGGTCAGACCGAGCTGGTTGAGCAGCAGGAGGAGAATCAGTCTAATTGATTCATACAATTTTCATACGTCTTTTTCCCACATTAATTAGTGCCCCTATTTCCTCTTACACGCTAGTGCCCAAGTCTCGTTCTCATCTACAATTTAATTTCATTATGCATATCTACCACAACGCAAATCTGTCAACCCCGTAGGTGAGCCAGATTCCATATGCTTAAGATTACATACCCATATTACAAAACAACAAAATAAAAGCAATATTCAAGAAAAAAATCCATGTTCTTCAAAACTTTGGAGATGAATCTGTACTACAAGTCGAGTCCAACACATATTATGTCACTCTCCATCAACCAGACACTAATCACGCTACAAAACAGTTAGTCATGAACATGGCACTAGTTAAGAGATTGAGCTTTCGAAGAAGAGTGGTAATGTTTGGCCAGTCGCACCAATATCTATTATATACACAGTGATATGCAAGCCAGCACATTGAATAAAAATCATAGCACCATGTGCTGAGATTAAGAAAAACCACAATGCGAAGAATGATTATCTTGAGAATTTCAGTTAAATGCAAAACAGGTCAAGAAAAAGATCAACAAGTAGAGTCATAACAAGATGTAAACATTTGTTCAGGAAAGGGTTCGATAGGTTAGTCATTACATAATAAAAACGAAGCATTACCTCTTCCAAAGCTGCAACAATGTCTCCTCTTGTATTTTTCTTCAAAGACACAAACTTTTCCCGTGCCTGCCAATTTAAAAACACATACATACATAAATACATGACTACAATTAAGAATATAACTTCATTGACACGACACTATAAAAAGGATGTACAAGAGAGACTAACTGATGGAAATTTCACAGCGCAACGAATCAACAAAATCCAGATTGGAAAGATGATGGTAAGAGTTTTTAGAAGTGTGGTTTAAAGGTCTAAGAATTTCCCATTCATTTAAAGGTCAATTACTAGAATACCACTCANATTGTTCCTACCTCAAATGGAGAAACTTCATTCCATTATCAAGAAATGCATCAAAATGCGTCTAATAAATGTTCATACCTGATCGTAGGCATGAATAGATTTGTCAAAGCGTCTACTCGATTCCTGCAAATGAAGGGTAAGCACGTAAAACAAAAAAAAAACAAAAAGCAAAAAAAGAGAAGAACTTCATCCCAATACCCACCAGTAGATTCTGAGATAAATCAAAATTCAGGATTCATAACTAGAATTGCAGGACATTAGTTAGTTAGAATCCATGAAAAAAGAAAATTGCTTTCAATGGAAATTCATGCATTAACATGATATTCAGTTTGGGAGGTTGGATAATGCCCACTGATATCAAGATTCCTAACTATTGAGAATGTAATTGATGTGGAATACAAGCTTTTCAGTTCTGGTGAAGGGATCTCCGGTGGGTTTTTTCAACAATTCTTGGGGTCTAAGACAAGGACCCTCTCTCTCCTTTTCTATTTGTAATTGTCATCTATGCTCTCAGTCGTATGCTGGATGCAGCTGTTGGAGGAAGAACTCTTTAAGGTTTCTCGGTGAGTGGTGTTAATATCACTCATCTCCTCTTTGCAAATGATACTTTACTCTTTTGTGAGCCAGGTCGTGGTTATATTCAATATTTGAGGGCATTATTGCTTTGTTTTGAAGCTATCTTGGGATTGAAGGTGAAACTCTTGAAGTCTGAAATGATACCAGTGGATTCTGTGAGTAATATTTGAAGTTTTGCTAGCATTCTGGGTTGTAAAGTTACTTCGTTTTTTTTTTATCAGTATTGTAAAGTTACTTCGTTACCAATTAATTATCTTGGTCTTTCTTTGGGGGTTGCTTTTCAGGCGAAGATTATTTGGGATGGTGCATTAGAAAAGACTGGAAGAAGACTAGCAGGATTGAAAAGAATTACTTGTCTAAAGGAGGCAGAATCACTCTTATCAAAAGCACTCCTCCTAATCTCCCAACATATTTTCTCTCTTTTTCCTTTACCTGCAGTTTGGCATCTTACATTGAGAAAGTCTTTCATGCTTTTCTTTCAGGTGGAATTGGGGAGGAACCTAAGTTCTGTCTTGTTAGATGGGACAAAGTTTGTTCCCCGGTTGCTTGTGGTGGTTTGGGGGTGCGTAACTTGAGGACTTTTAATAAGGAGCTCCTTAGGAAGTGGTTGTGGAGGTATCATCGGGAGGAGGAGGCTTTGTTGGGGGTTGTTGTTGAATTTAAGTCTGGGAGTGATAAGGGGGGATGGTGTTCTATTGAAGTTAGGGGGGCATATGGAGTAGGGTTGTGAAAAAATATTCATAAAGGATAGGGGTTTTCCAAATTCATCAGTTTTGAGGTTTGTAGGGGTTCTAGTGTTCATTTCTGGCATGATGTTTGGTGTGGTGTTAGGGCCCTTAAGAGAGTTTTCCCCACTCTCTTTTGGATTGCAAGTGATAAGGAGGCTATGGTGGCTGATTTGTTGGATTGCTCCAATGGCTCAACCCAGTTGAATGTTTCTTTCAATAGAGCGGCTCAGAATTGGGAATTGGAAACATTGCTGATTTTTTCAGTTCGTTGTGTGCTATGAATATTAGTAATGTTGAGGACAGGATGATTTGAACTCCAGTTGGGAGTAGGATATTCACAATTCAATCTTTTTACAAGGCTCTTTCAGGTCCTCATGGTAACAATTTTTCTGGGAAGAGTATTTGGAGATGCAAGGTACCAAGATTGCTTTCTTTGGTTAGACTGCTTCCCTTGGGAAAATTCTCACCATTGACAACTTGAGGAAATTGGTCTAATCATTACAGAATGGTGTTATTTATGTAAGAAAAATGGGGAAACTGTTGATCATTTATTGTTACGTTGCAAGGTGGCCAGGTTTTTGTGGGATGATATTTTCAACTAGACCAATGTGGCTTGGGTAATGCCTAGAAGGATAGTGGAGAATTCTTCAAGATATTCATATTACTGCTGTGTGGAAAATGATTTCTCATAGTATTATGTGGTGCCTATGGATGGAGAGAAAAGGTAGATGTTTTGAAGATCGGGACAGGTCCTTGGACGAGTTGAAGAGTTTCTTCTTTAACACTATTTTCTTGGGCTTCTGTCATTGGTTGTAATAGGTATAGTCTCCACAATTTGCTTGTTTCCATTTCTAGTTCCTAGCTGTTATTAGGTGTACTCCATGTATACTTCCTGTGTATTTGGGCTATGCCTATTTTCAATCACTAGTTTTTATTCTTACGTATCAAGAAAAATCTAACATAAGAAAGAAGCAGGAACAATTTTATAAACCCTGAAAATGTTGTGAACATTAAAATAAAAAGTACACTGTATCGACTGTAGCAACATGAATGGTGTTCTGGCTGTTTCCTATGGTTTAGCCCCTTAAGGGATGGATCGAAAGTTTTGAATATGAAGGTTCCAGGGAAAGTTTTGGTCCCAATTCTTATCCAGCTCGGGTGGATGTTAATGAGAAACTGTTAAAAATCTCAGAGAAACTAGGAAGGATAAAATATGGACCAACCGAAGCAACACACACAGGGTTGCATGACACAATCTTAAAGAGCAGTATCTGCTAGAAATTTGCACAACCACCTTCATTTTTCTTAATTAGAAAAAAAAAAAAAAAAAAAAAAAAAAAAAAAAAAAAAAAAAAAAAAAAAAAAAAAAAAAAAAAAAAAAAAAAAAAAAAANGGCCTAAACCAAATAACTGGAATTTAAAAACAAAACCTCATCTTCGAATAAGGTGATTATTATAAATGCTAGTGGCACGAAAGTCTACCTTTGCATCTTCCAGATCAACAGTCATAAAGTGCGTTAGCCGGTCAATCAAGACATGCTCAACCTGCAACAAAGATTTTGTCTGCTCAATATAAAAATTAAAATTCAAAATAGAACACAATAACTACAAAATATTTAGCCTTTTTCCATCAGGGAGAAATTAGTTTTTTAACCATTTTGATGCAAGGCTAAATATGCATTCACCATCAACTATATAGAAGATATAGCGAATGACTTTCATAGAACTCCATAGATAATTATATGCTTTTGCTTCTGACTCAAGTGCCAGATGGAGTAACAAATTAAGCTTCATAACATTATCTGCGATCTCTGTTTAAATTCTGATGAAGCATTAATTATAAAGCGTTAGATAGATAGCATAAGCATGTGTAGGGTAGAGACATCGGAACTCCTTTTTTTTAAGTATTTGAATTTCATTTAAACACAAAAAGAGCACCATACAACCACATAGGAAATACACAAAACAAACACCTAAACATCCAAACACATAGGAAGTATACAAAAGATACACCTAACCACGAAAAAAAAAAAAAAGCAAGAAAACCATGAAAACAATATGGATTTTTATCGGAAATTTGATTTTAAAATATATGTACATATAGGAAGCTCATCGAGCTCAAACCCATTCCGTGGTGTGACATTGATATCAATAGGCCTCTAGGGAAACCATAACTGTCTGTCTAGGAGGCTCCCTGACCAAATATCAAAGAAAATAGTGCTTGCCCATCTTTGTGAAAAGATTCATATGTAAAAAAAAAGAGTGAATTAAGGGTAATCCTTAAAGAACTCATCCAGGCTTCCATGGATGAGTACAAAAAGGCTTCACAGAATCTTGGCTAGTTAGTAAGACAAGTAATTTAGTAAGGAAACAAAGTCACTAGTGATAATAGGATTGGATTTTCTAGTGATAATATTTGATATAATGATTATTGTTTGAACTTAATATATTATGGAACAAGTTGTAATAACATCGAATCAGCCTTGGAGTTCAGGAAGGAATCAAGGTCGGTGGAAGACCAGCACCAGTTTGCCCTAAATATGAAAGAACACATCAACGTAGTTTCAACATGCAACTAGGGTCTATTACAAGTGCATGAGGGTTGGCCATTTTGACTTAACCTTTCCGCTGCGTATTGTTTATTGTACACGTGTTGCATTGCACACACTCAGCACATGTCGATGGGGTGCGTGACTGTGTCATCATCATCTCGGTGTCTCGATTTCCGTGTGTGTCTGTACATGGAAGTTGGGGGCGCCACACAGTAAATGGGAAGTGAAAAACTCCACCATTAGGTCATGGTTATTAAATGTCATGCAGCTAGACATCAATCAGGATTTGTTATTTCTTCAGTGTAAAGGAAATATAGGAGGCATTTGATGAAACATATTCAAACAAGGGAATTGCATCTCCAGTATATGACTAGAAGCGATGAATTTAAGGAACCAACTAGGGTGATTGGTCTGTGGCAACTTACTACCATAAGCTATGGGGCTTATGGCAGGAGATAGACCACTACTAGAATTTTGAAGATGATTGTCTTGCTGACGCAGTGAAACTACAAAAGTTTGTGGAACAAAAGCATACGCATGAGTTTCTATGGCAACCAATACCAATGATGTTTAAGGCGCAACGTACGTGCCTGAACCTAAGTTAAATACCCTGCATGAGAGAGAGAGAGAGAGAGAGAGAGAGAGAGCCATAGGAGCCACAACATGGTGGCCAACTAATTTATTTTTGTTTTTAAAAAAAAAAAAAAAAATTGGAGAGCAACTATGTTAAAATGGAGGAGGGAATCCATCATTTTAACGCATTTGATCCACCAATCTGACACGGGGTGTAACTCAGAATGAAAAGTTTGATTTGAGGTTTGAGATGTCATGAATCATAGTTGAAGGTGTGTTTGAGCCTAACATGGTATACGGGACTTTTTTTTTGCAAAATACCAATTTTAAAATCATTCAACAGCATGTTGAGAAACTGGCTTACTAAACAAAGCATCATCTTCATGCAGCAATTATCAAGACCAAGAGAATGTCAAAATAATGAAAACGAATTTTCTAAAGTGAAAGGGGGCATGTTAAAAATACACTTAGAGAGGCAAAAGCACTTCTAGTTCAATTATTTACCATTCTCTCATGAGAAACAAATACTATTTAGGATTCACAAATGCCAACACATAATTGGAAGGAAATTTTCATTGCTTGAAAATTGACAACTCACTTGGGAACGAAGAAGCTCTTTATGGGTAGCAAGCTCATGAAATACATTAATAAACTTGGACATTACTGGACCTGGAACAGAGGAACCAGAAATAGAAGTTACACTGTAGCTCTTCATATTTTTTTGTCAGCTTGTCAATCAACAAAAAGCTTAAATCCTCCATTTACCAGTAATATTAAAGCCAAGTTTGAACATGATTAGTAACTCAGTTGTCTCATTAACTTGAAATGGGGCCTATTGTTCTATTAAAAATCATAATAGTCAAGTATTACCAAATGTTCAACATTTCAAGTATGCCTATGCATACAAAATGAGTGCATATGGTTTCTGAATTTTGAAATGATAATTGGTTTGCCGCTGAAACAATATGGACAGTATTGCAATAACAAGAATAATGATATCAAATTGATAATTCAATTGCAATAAAATTCATAGAAATAATAGCTGATAAAAATAATAGCAGACTCATAGGAATTAAGGCAGAATATAAATAGTGATCTCAAAAACCTCCAATGGATACGCTAACAGGATCATCCTGTCCACCACCAAATGCTTCTAATGAGTCTGCAAAGGCAGAGTCTCCATTAAATGCTTCCCCAAGAGCTGCTCTGTTAAAAAAACCAAAATAAGAAATCAGCAGCTTTCCTCTGCCATGGCTTGCAAATGATAGCAAAGATATTAAAAAATAGTAAACTTTAAAAAAAAAATACAGGTTTTGTAGGATACAAAAACAAATTTTATTGAAACACACTACTTTCCTTTTACCCTCCTAATAAAATAAGATATCGAATCTAAATAAAAAAACATGAAAAAAGGAGAAAAACACCAAAACTCCCAAGGTTGAGGAGGGCAGAGAGAGGAAGGGAGAGAGAGAGAGAGAGAGAGATGATGGGCAGATGATAGACAAATTCCAGTTCTTATTTTGGAAACTGCTTCAGGTTGCCATTCTGACTTATGTATTTTTTAATTTTCAAAGGTAGTTTGTGAGTGACAAGGGTGAGTGATGTATGAGATCCCACAATGCTTGGGAAGGAGAAGTTCTTGCTCTTTATAATAGTTCCAATAGGGCTCCAATTGTATCAGTGACCGCTGACCAGTCATTTTGGAGTATTAGACCCAGATGTGGCCTGGGCCTCCCTTGGAGCGTTGCATAGTCTGTCGGGGAAATCTCCAAGCTTGATTACTTAGAAATATTAATTTTTCCATCGATTTCTTTCGTAGCACCTGTGGATCTCGACAAGGGGATATGTTGTCTTCCCTATTGGTCCTTATCATCATGGAGGCCCTCAATAGGATTATATCGGCTTTGGTGGGTAGGAGTCTTCTAGAAGGCTTCTCAATGGGGACTCGGGGTGAGAGAGATCTTTCTATTTCACACATGATCATTGCCTACACCATACCTAGGCCTTCCTTTGGGAGGTCACTTCAAAGCCAAACCAATATGGGAAAGGAATTATGGAGAAACTAGAGCATCGATTGGCTAGATGGAAGAGAACATATCTATCAAAGAGAAGTTGTTGAGTCACCTATGATAAAAAATACTCTATCAAATTTGTCAACTTATTTTATGCCTCTATCGAAGAAGCCTAATTGTTGACCTCTTAATACTCTCCAATGGTATTCCCCTGAGGAATGCACAAGATTGGGAAATTGATGCTTTTTTGGAGTTCTATGACCTAGTGAACTCCACTTGTTTGTTGGGGAGAGCCAAAGACAAGATTTTTTGGTGCCTTTTTAAGAAAGGGAAGTTCACAATCCACACTTTCTACCAAGCCATGACAACGCACAATACAAATCCATTCCTATGGGAAAGTATTTGGAAGACAAAGGCACCCCCATAAACGCAACAACGGGTTCCTTGGGGAAGATCCTCACTCTAAACAACTTAAGGAAATGTCGAATTATAGTCATGGATTGGTGTTGTATGTGCAAAAAGAGCGGAGAGTCTTTTGACCACCTACTACTTCATTATGAGATTGCATGGACATTGTGAAATGAAATCTTTGCTCAGATGAGATTAGCTAGGGTGATGCCGAGACGGGTAATCAACCTTCTAGCTTCTTGGAGAGACATTCGGGGTTACTCTCAGATCGCATCAATGTGGAAGATGGTTCCAATATGTTTATGGTGGTGTATTTGGAGGGACAGGAACGAAAGAAGTTTTGAACATCAAAAGCAGTCAATGGATGAGCTTAGAAATTTACTTTTCAATACTCCACTGGTCAATTGTAATTGATTTTTCTTTTCTTTTCTTTTCTTTTCTTTTTTTTTTTAATAAGTAAATTGTAATTTATTTTCATGGCATGACTTTTCATGAATTCCCTGTATCACTAAATTAGCACACTTAGGCATTGCTCTCTTTTTTTATAACCATGTGTCCGGGCCAACTTACGCTCACCTCGACTAATCTCATGGGGCCTTGAAGTTAACAACCAAGTAAACCTCCAGTGGCCCTTAGAGGACTCGAACTAGTGACCATAGGGGAGCAAACCCGAGGCCAAACCAGCTAAGCTACCCCTCAGGGTTAGTAGGCATTGCTCTTGCATATGTTCTTTTTCATAGGTAATAAGTTAATTCATTGATAGAAATATAGGCATAGCCCAAGTACACTAGGAGTATATAGAGGCATACGCCTATTTAGGAACTAGAAACAGTTACAAGGAAGTCATGGAAGCTATGACCATTGAAATCTAAAGCAATGGCCCACAAAAACAAAGTCTTCTAGAAAAAACTACGAAATTCTTCCAAGGAACGTTCATGATCCTCAAAAAATCGTTCATTTCATTCACTCCAAATACACCAAAAGATACAAATAGGGGCCATCTTCCATACGGCTGCAATCTATGGTGTCTCAGTGATCCATCTCCAACTAGCTAGTAGTTCAACCACCATTCCTGGCATTACCCATGCGATTCCCAGTTTGCTGAAAAAAAAAAAAAAAGCAATCTCTTGTATATTTTTTTTTTTTTACAAGTACGCAATCTCTTGTATATGTTATTAGTGGATTATATTTATTTGAAGTAATTCCTATGTTTTATCTATGTATTTCGGGTATAGATAGATTTGTCTGTACAGGATTTACATGATTTGCAATTTGAATATTTAGATTGAGTAGATAAGTATGGGAAACATATCTTATCCAAGATTTGAATCCCTTTAGGATAGGAAGTCTGATTTTGAATTTCTGATTTGTGTAATCTATTTTTGGCTATTTAATGAATGAGAAAGAAGAAGAGGAGGAATTCAGCCAAAGAAAATTGTTATGGTATCAGAGAGAGGTCAAGAATTCTTTTTTTTTTTTTTTTATAAGTAAAAACAAGGTGTGCGACACGAGGACTTCCCAGAAGGTCACCCATCCTCGTACTACTCTCGCCCAAGCACGCTTAACTGCGAAGTTCTGATGGGATACGGTGCATTAGGATAGGTTTGGGTGGTGAGATGAGAATTTTGTATTTTGTTTTAAAGTTTAAAATATTATTTTTTAGTTTTGAGATTTGAAAAAGTTGAATTGGAATTTGAAAATTTTCTATTGGGATTTGAAAAAGTTGAACTATTAATTATATTTTGTATGGGGATTTGAAAAAGTGTAATGATGAGATGAGATGAAGATGAGAAATCTCATCTTATCTTTGCCCCCAAACCTATCCTTAGTGCTGGTATGATCGCACCCAAGAATTCTCGGTTTTTCTGATTCTAAGATTTCGGCTAGGGTTTTTTTTCTAGTTTCCAGATTCTCGGCTAGGGTTTTTTTGTTTCCATAATTGCGGCTATTTTTTCTCGCGGCTAGGGTTTCTTGTCTATCATGTCTTCTAAAATTAAAGATTCTCTTCTGGTTCAATTCAATGGAAAGAATTATGCTGCATGGTCTTTTAGTTTCAACTATTGGTGAAAGGAAATGAACTTTGGGGTCATATTGATGGGAGTAGTGTGGCACCGAAGGACAAAGATCAGAGGGATTCTTGAGAAAGCAAGGATGGTCGAGTCATGTAACAACCCGACCCTAAGTTTAGGCTATAAGATAAGTTTTATGTATTTTTCTTATAACCATAAATATTCTATTATTATTATTATTATTATTATTTTATCATATTTTGAAGTTATCAATTTTAATAATAATTATTATTAGCATTATTATCAGATTTTTTTTATTAGTATTTTATTATGACCCAATTTTTACAATAGCCTAGAGTTTTATTTGAATTTAAACATTATTTCTCCCTATCTCCACCCATTAGCCTCATCCTTATCCTCTAATTAATAACTCCAAATCATATTAGGACCAAGTACTCTCATTAGAAAACCCTACGATATACCTCTATTTTCATTTTATAAAAGTCCCACGAAGGCTCTGAAATAAACACCACAAATCTGGCCTCTCTCACTACTGCACAGGAAATCTTCTTCTACCTCTCCAAAGTTTTTCTTCTCTCTCTCTCACTCTCTTTTTCTCTCACCGAATAGCACCAGTTTTCAATTTCTTTAATTGCTCTCACCTGGACAACAGTAAACTCTGTACCTTTCAATTCTTTTACATTCTTTTCTTCCACCTTAAGGTTATTTCGTGTAATTACATCAGGGCTCTCTCTCTCTTTATTGAAATTGAAAGTTTGTCTTCAAGCTATTAATTGCTTCTTTTAACTTTTAGTCTTTTGGCTTATTACAAAAATGCCTGCCCTTTTTAAGACTTACAGATGAGAAATATTTATGGGTTGGACGTAAAGGGACATATATACATGTATATATATAAATATATATATGCATATTGTTTTAGCGTAATGAGATTAAGCGGGCATATTAGGATCTTATTTAGAGATTGGGTTATTTTTTAAAATTATCATGAAGATAAACATGTATGTTATTAGACTATATTCAGACTCTATATTAGTTTGGACTTGATAATATTTTATTAGAGCGAAGATTATATTTCTTAGGGGGGATAGGCTTGTTTCTTAAATATATTTGTGTTAAAATTAGAATAAGTGAATATCGATTAATTGTTGATGAATTTAGGGAGATGATAGTGTTTTAGGGATTAGGAGAATTTTAAGAATTGAAGAATTAAAATAGGATAATTTTAGCATTTTACAGTTAAATATTTCAATACAGGTTCGATTGGAATATTTACGGATATTGCACGCCCATTGTATAGGTGATCGATTACTTGCGGAAAATAGTGGAGTAGCACTGCAAGGTAAGTAACATGATCATACCCTTACACGTATGTACGGTAAACGATGTCTTTTATAAAAATATTATGCATGTATGCCCTCCATTAGAAGCCCCTTTTTACGTACCCACGACATAATAAAAATATGAAAATCCATGATTTTATGTAAATAATTATGCATCAAATTATTTATGAAAATTCATGATTTTATGAAAGGAATTATGCATCAAAAGATTTATGAAAAGTTATGATTTTATGTGAGAGTTATGTATTAAAATAATTTATGAAAAGACATGCATGATTTTATGTGAAGATTTATGCATTAAAGTATTTATGAAAAAGCAGGATTTTATGTGAAAAGTCATGCATCACAACATGTTATGAAAGAATGCGATTTCATTTGAAATCTATGATATGATATGACAAGTATGAATGTGATTTCTTTTGAAATCTATGATATGATAAGTATGCAAGTATGATAATGATGAAATATGAATGATAAGATACGTAACGGCCTATGTTATGATATGAAGACGGTACCCATGTTATGGGTATATTGCATTGACAGGTCGTACATGCTGGTAGTGCACCCAGTATGTCTTCCTTATGTATGGATTCCACAACCCGCGGCCACGGGCGGAATCGGAATCTGCTTAGATTCGCTAACCCTAACTCACGGGGGTCAACAGTGGGTAACGGCCTATGACAAGTGAAAGATAAGCTCATGTTCATGTTCATGTTATTTACGTATATATTCATGAGTATGCACGTTTTTCAAGAAACCGTATGTTTATTATGTTTACTGTATGATGTGTGCTTATTGAGTATTCGACTCATTTTAGTTTGTTTTTATGTTTTTAAATCACCCAGGTGATGACATTTATGAGAATGAGACTGCAGAACAGGACTTGACCCCGGGAGTCGAGGCAAAGGCCTAGACGGATTTTGCTATGATTAAGCTTTATGGTTTAAGATTTAATTAAATTATTTTGATAAGCACATGAAACTTCCATAATTGTTTTAAATAAGTGCTTCCGCAGACTTTTTTTTTATTTTTAGTATTTAATAAAATTTGTTTTATTTATGGAATCCTTTGCATCTGGCGCATTATTAAAAAAAAAAATTTTTTTAGTTCAAGTTTAGTAGTAGTACACTAGCTCCCCAAAAATTCTAAAATGTCTTTATTGGGGAGCGGGGTGTTACAAGTCATGTCTTAGATTCTTGAATCTGTTGATCCCCATATTATCTTGCATTTACGCTCATTCAAGAATGGTTGTGATATGTGGAATCATCTCCAGTGACTGTATACCCAGAATAATGCAGCTAGGAGATTTCAACTTGAACTAAAGACGTCGAATTTCTCTCAAGGAGCTCTCTCTGTGGAGGAGTTTTATTCTGATTTTTGTAACTTGTGGGCTAAGTATACAGATATTGTATACACTTCAATTCCAGCAACAACTTTGACCGAGATTCAAGCTATCATGAAGCAAGTATGCGAGCACAGTTTCTTATGAAACTAAGGCCTGAATTTGAATTTATTCGTGCTAATCTGAAGAACCAAGATCCTGGGCCTCCACTTGATATGTGTTTGGGAGAGATATTTCGAGAGGAGCAAAGATTGACGACCGAAACAGCCATGGAACAAGCTACTCCAGCTCCTGTGGCATATGCAGCTCAAGGAAAGCCAAAGGGAGGGATTTGAGCACTACTCAGTGCTATAGTTGCAAAGGTTATGGGCATCTCACTGCAAATTGTTCTAAGAAAACTTGCAACTATTGCATGAAGGAAGGACATATTATCAAGGATTGCCCGATACATCCTCCACATCGCCAAGAAACTACCTATTCAGCTGCTGCTGAGGCTACTAGTGCTGCCAGCTCTACCTTGGCCACTTCCTCTCATGTTCCAGCTTCCACTTCTCAAAATCCCACCTCTATTACACCAGAAGTGATCCAACAAATGATCATCTCAGCTCTTTCAGCTTTTGGTATTTCAGGTAAAACCAAATCTGCCTCTAAACCTTGGTATTTTGATTCTGGTGCCACCAACCATATAACAAGTACCTCTCACTCTCTTGTTAATGTCTCACAGTATGCTGGTCCACTTAAAATTCACACAGCAGATGGTAGTTCCCTACCTATCACTGCCGTAGGTGACATTTCTCCCTTCTTAAATAATGTTTTGGTGCCTCCTTCATTAAATACCAATCTGATTTCTATTGGACAATTAGTTGACAGCAATTGTAGAGTGTCATTCACTTCTTTTGGTTGTCTTGTACAGGATTAGGTGACCGGGAAGATAATCGTGAGGGTTCCTAAAGAGGGTCGGTTGTTTCCTTTATGTTTAGATTCAAAATCTGTGAGTCAAAGTCTTTATCTTCGTTTTCTTGTAATGTTGGTACTTTGAGTGTGAAGGATTGGCATAGGCGGTTGGGCCATCCCAATTCTCACATACTTCATAAGTTGTCATCTTCCGGTTTAATTGACAATAAAGATTTCTATTCTGTTGATCAATTAAATTTTAATTGCGATACATGCAAGTTAGCTAAAAGTAAAGTTTTGCATTTTCCTTCAAATGGATCTCATGCCACTCATGCCTTTGATGTTATTCATAGTGATGTGTAGGGTATTGCCCCGATAGAATCTCATAATCGTTATAAATATTTTGTGACATTTATTGATGATTATACTCGTTTTACGTGGATTTACTTTCTTCGCATTAAGAATGAAGTATTTCCAGTATTCAAGTGTTTCTTGGCTTATCTCACTAATCAATTCTCTACCTCTCTTAAGGTTCTTCGCTAGGATTTAGGAGGAGAATATATATCTACCGAGTTTCAAATGTTCCTTCAAGAGCAAAGAATTATTTCTCAACGGTCTTGTCCATATACTCCACAACAAAATGGAGTAGTTGAAAGAAAGAATCTTCATCTTCTTGATATGGTCTAGGCTCTCTTAATTGATTCGGGTGTGCCCTCTCGTTTTTGGTGTGAAACTTTGTCTACTGCTGTGTATTTAATTAATTGATTACCTACTCTAGTATTAGACAATGTTTCTCCTTATTCTTTGCTATTTGGGTACTCCCCAGACTATTCTCAATTGCACTTATTTGGTTGTTTGTTTTGTGCATCTTCCATCTCACGAAAGACACAAATTTTCTACTCAATCAGTCAAATGTGCCTTTTTAGGGTATAATTCTTTTCAGAAGGGTTTTGTTTGTTATGATCCTCAAGCTAAACGCATTCGAGTTTCTGGCAATGTGGTGTTCTTTCACAAACAACAATTTTTTCGTACTCATCTAAACCCTATTCCTCCTAGTTTCTGTGTTTTGCCAAATTTTTCAGATGAGGATACAACTTCTACACCAGCTTCATATCAATTTAAACCTAGTTGTGTTTACACCAGGCGTAAACCATCTCATCCAGCAAATCTGACCGCTCTTTCTACCCCTCCTGAGCATCCGCCCGTGGCTCCTGATCAATCCCTTAACACATCTTATAATCCACCATCTCGTTGGTATACTTCTAGAGTCTCCAAACCCTCAGATCAATATAGGCTATGGAAGTATACGACAAATGTGGGGGGAGTTCTCTCAACACATCAATTCTGAGGTGGGTGATGGATCCAAGATAAAGTTTTGGCATGACATGCAGTGCAAAGATCAGCCCCTCAAAGTAGCTTTCACGGAACTATTCAGCCTTGCTAGGATGGATGAAGCATCAATGGAAGATAATCAAAAGCTTCTAAATGGCTCTCTTCAATGTGCAGTGAACTTCACACATGCGGCACAGAATTGGAAGGTATACAGCTTTACATCCTTTTATGCTTAGTTTATGCATTTAGAAAGAATCAAAATGGTGTACACAAATTACGTTGGAGCCTATCCAAGCAAGGGGTGTTTGACGTTAATTCATTTTATAATACATTAATACCCCATGATAGCATCATCTTTCCATGGAAGACCATTCGGAGAAGTGAGGCTCCCTCAAGAGAGACATTCTTAGTTTGGACATCTGCATTGGGAAAATCCTTGGCTGTTGTTATAGGTCTTTTCCCCAAAGATATTCACCGATTAAGGAGTGTTTGTGATTTGTATTTGTTGGTCATGCATCGTTTTTTCAATGGTCTTTGAGGTTTTCAGTGGTTTCTATGGAGGCTGATAGATCATTTGTAGCCTCCATTTTTTTTGTGGCAGTTGATCATTTCTGTGAAAGTTTATGGCTTTATGGATTTCGATGTTTCTGCCATGGCAGAATGAGCTCAAGGTGGTTTCGAGTGGCTTCCATGGATGAAGCCTCAATGTGGCACTGAAAGACTGTGAAGAGACGCTAATGCTTGAATTGGCAATATTTAAGGAATGAGACGATTCTGTTTGGCTGCATTGATAACACATGCTTAAGATTTAAGGATATCCCTATCTCAAATTAGTTGATAAAACAGATCTTGATTAATTTAGATTAAGAGTCGAGTCAATCTGGATCCAACCCATCAAGTTTGGGCAGGTTCAAAGTCAACATGGATCTGTAAAACTGGATCAATGAAGAAACATCAGGCCAAGTCAACCAGGAATCATCAAACCGGGATAAACCGGACCCACAAAACCAGGACAATCCAAATCTGACAACCCAACTCCAAGCTTTGATCAATTTGCACATTTTGGGCAGGATTTGCACATCTCAATACTGAAATAACACTCAACTGAACCTTATTTCTTTTTCTTTTCTTCTTTTCTTCTTCTTCCTTTTTCTCTTTTTTTTTTTTTTTTTTTTTTTTTTTNATATTATATAACAATAATGAGGATCTAAAGATTCATTGTATAGACTGATAAAATTTGGGACTAACTATTTGGTTGTTGACATTACATAATATAGCCCGTGAATCTGAGCAACTCCTTGTAAACTTTTACACATAATTTATACCATCTATTAAGAACATGCGGGGAACAAAAAAACAAAAAGAAAGTGATGGAGCCGTTATTGTTGATTGTGCATAACTGATCTCAGATTTATCGGTGTAAAATATTACGCTTTCAAGATATCACTACTTTGTGCCATCCAAAGGGCAGGCAATAAAGATTGAATTTTCTTTTATAAGTAAAATAAAGTTTTATTGATTCATGCAAATAGGAGTAGCACAAGTACACAAGAAATATACAAAAGAGAACACTTAGTTACAAGTTAGGAACTAGATATGGATACAAAAAAGTCATGAAAACTAGTCATTGAATACAATAGCCGAAGATTGTAGGGGCCATGGAATTGAAAGATTTTCTACCTATAAGTTTGGTAGGCGGGATTTATAAAATCATTTCGAAGGTGCTAGCAAATCACATGTGCTTGGTGATGGATAAAATAATATCCAAACCTCAAAATGCCTTTGTTCGGGGCTGACAAATTTTGGATTCAGTTTTGATAGCAAATGAGTGCTTGGACAGCCGGTTGAGGGATGGTATATTGGGAGTTCTTTGCAAATTGGACATGGAGAAGGCCTATGACCATGTGAACTGGGATTTTTTGCTTTATATGTTAAGGAGATGTGGTTTCGGAAATAGGTGGTGTGATTGGGTTAAACATTGTGTCTCGACCACCTGGTTTTCCGTGTTAGTCAATAGCAATCCTTGTAGATTTTTTCAGAATTCAAGAGGTTTGAGGCAAGGGGATCCATTATCTCCTTTTTGAAGCGAAATATGGAAGTTTGTGGGGCGGTTGGTATTCTAAAGCTGCTAGTGGTGCTTATGGGGTTAGTTTGTGGAAATTTATTAGAAAAGGTTGGGATTCCTTCTCCAATAATTTCAGAATGAAGGTGGGAGATGGTAAGAGGATTCTTTTTTGGCATGATTTGTGGTGTGGGGATACTACTCTCAAGCTGGTTTTTCCTTCAATTTTCAGAATTGCCAGGGATCATAATGCATCTATTTACGATTCTTACTGCAGTAATAATAACCAGGTTGAATGGAATATCATTTTGAAAAGGGATGTCAATGATTGGGAGGTGGATGAAGTTAAGGCTTTGCTGGTTAAACTCTACAGTTCTAAGCTGGTGCTTGAAAGAGAGGATAGTTTGGTGTGGGTCCCTGCTGGAAATGCTAAGTTTTCAGTCTCATCTTATTATAGATTTTTGTCAAGTCATAACAGTTGTGTCTTTCCTTGGAAAAGTATATGGAAAGTGAAAGTTCCCAGCAAGGTTGCATTTTTCTGTTGGGTGGCATCTTTGGGCAAAGTATTGACTACTGATAATCTTAGAAGGAGAGGATTGATTATAGCTGATTGGTGTGTCATGTGTAAAAGGGCAGGTGAATCTGTAAATCATCTTTTTCTTCACTGCGAAGTGTCAAGATTCTTGTGGACTGAGGTTTTGAGTTGGACAGGTTTACATTGGGTAATGCCTAGAGAAGTGGTGGATTTATTGGAAGGGTGGAAGGGTTTGAAGGGTTGTAAGAAGGCGGTGAGAGTTTGGAAAATGATACCTCTTTGTCTTATGTGGTGCATTTGGATTGAAAGAAATGGGAGATGCTTCGAAGATAAAGAACGTTCATTGGGAGATCTTAGGGATTTTTTCTTGAGTACTTTGAGGTTTTGGGTTAAAGTGTTTGTAATGGAGGATAATTTTCTGCACTTGTTTTAGTTTTCTGGTGTTAAATTTCTTTTTGTTTGTGGAAGTTGTTGGTGTTTCCTTTGTATACGTCCTGTGTACTTGGGCTTATGCCTATTTCTTGAATACATTATTACTTATCAAAAAAAAAAATTTGTTTTAGTGATGGAGGCTTTGAGTCACATGATGGAAGCTGGTGTAAGGGGTGGTGTCCTTTCTGGTTTTTCAGTAGGAAACAATAATAATGGGTTATCCATTTCCCATTTATTGTATGCAGATTACACTTTATTTTCTGTGATGCCGATAGCAGAAATATACAAGCTTTAAGGGCTGTAATCGTGTTTTTAAGCGGTTTTGGGCCTCAAGGTGAATTTGGAAAAGTCGGAATTGGTTCCGGTGGGGGAGGTTGGGCATATTAACTATCTAGCTGAGTTGTTGGGTTGTCAGGTGGCTGCACTTCCTATGAGTTACCTTGGACTTCCGCTAGGAGCCTCTTTTAAAGCAAAATCCATTTAGGATGGAGTAGTAGAGAAGGTACAAAAAAGATTGTCAGATTGGAAGCAGCTCTACCTTTCTAAAGGTGGGAGATTAACTCTCATCAAAAGCACTCTCTCCAATCTTCCTACTTATTATCTCTCTTTATTTCCTTTACCAGTGGGGGGTGGCTAATCGGATTGAAAAACTTTTTAGGGCCTTTTTGTGGGGCGATTTGGGTGAGGAAAACAAGTTTCATCTTGTGGGTTGGTCAAAAGTATGCAGTCCAAAGGAGATGGGAGGCTTGGGGGTGCATAAGTTGATCACTTTCAATAATAGCCTTATTAAGCAAGTGGTTGTGGAGATTCCGATTGGAAGAGGATTCGTTATGGAGAATCGTAGTGGCTGGGAAGTATGGTTGTGACCGGGGGGGATGGTGTTCTAAGGAGGGTAGAGGGGCTTATGGAGTGAGTCTTTGAAAGTTTAATAGAAGGGTGGAAGGTGTTTGTAACACATACCAGTTTGGAGGTTGGTGAGGGCAGAAGAATTAGTTTCTGGTTTGATGAATGGAGTGGTGAGAGAGCACTGTTTTCTGCATTTCCTAAAGTTTTCAGATTAGTCGGAAATCAACAGGCGGTTGTTTCAGAAGTGTTATGCCGAGCCAATGGCACAATGTATTGGAATCTGACTTTTCCCAGGAATGTGCAAGATTGGGAAGTTGAGGAGTTAGTAGGATTTTTCAGTTTTCTTTACTCCAGGAAGCTCGGAGGAATTGGGGCTGATAGAATGTTGTGGAAACATTCAGTGAACAAAAAATTTTCTGTCGAATCCTTCTATAAGGTGCTGCAAGATAACCAGCCCATAGTGTTCCCCTGGAAGGGTATGTGGAGAGTTCCAGTGCCACCTAAAGTTGCCTTTTTTACTTGGACAGCTACTTTAGGTAAGATTTTGATGACTGATAATTTAAGAAAATAAGGGTTGATTGTACTGGAGTGGTGTCATTTGTGTAAGAAAGATGGTGAATCGATTGATCATATTTTTCTGCACTGTGAGGTGGCAAGGGAGTTCTGGGATGACATTATCGGTAGGGCTGGGTTGACTTGGGTTATGCCCAAGAGTGTGGTGGATCTCCTAGCATGTTGGAATAGACAACATCAAAGCTCTCAACTGGTTGCGACGTGGAGGATGGTCCCTTTCTACTTACTATGGTGTATTTGGTTGGAAAGAAATGAGAGATGCTTCAACAACAAGGAGAGAACAGTGGGGAAATCTGGAACTTTTTTTATTCTTTGGTCCAATGGTTTTCTACTATTGTATTAAAAGGAGGGAATGCTCATGAGTTTTTACTTTCTTTGCAGCTTGTTAGAGTGTAATTAGGTATCTCTTTTGTATACTTCATGTGTACATGGGCTTTACATAGTTGCATTTGATCAATAAAGTCTATTAATTATCAAAAACAAAAAAAAAAGCTAACTCCCATAGAAATAAGGTGTGGAAGAAGAAACATCTAAGTTCATCCAAAGAATGTTCTCGGTCTTCAAAACTCCAGCCATTCCTTCCAACCCAAATGCACCACGAAATACATAGAGGAATCATATTCCACAAGGTAGCTATTCAGGATTACCATGAAGGCCTCTCCAACAATTAAAAAAGACCCAACACCCTCCTAGGCATTACCCACACAAGTTCGGTCCTGCGAAAAATCTCATTCCATAATACCCTCACCACCTCATAGTGAAGTAGTAAATGATCCACAAATTCACCACATTTTTTGCATATATAACACCAAACCCAATAAGCTCGTGCCTCCTAAGGTTGTCCATGGTAAGGATTTTCCCAAAGGAAGTAATCCACCAAAGAAAACAACTTTGGGAGGCACCCTACGTCCATACGCACTTCCAAGAAAAAAGATTATTGTTCTGGCATAGCATAACCTTGTACATGCATTGAAGAGTGAACTTCTTATTCCCAGAATGAGTCCAAAGCATGTTGTCCACCCATCTCAACACTACCAATACTCGTAGCGTACAGAAAGCTAAAAAGTTGTAAATAGTACCAATTTCCCAATCTTGAGCAGCTCTAAGAAGTGAACATTCCATCAAGTAGAGCCACTAGAGTTGTCAAAATGATCCCCCACCAAAGCATCTTGATCACAAGCAACCCAATAGAGGGTAGGAAATGCAATCTTGATGGCCAGCCAAATCACTGCACCAAATGCCATGCCAAAATCTGACCTTGGATCCCTCACCAACCACAAGCAAAAGTGACTAGCAAAAAGCCCCCAACCATTCCTAATATTTTTCCACAACCCCACACCATGATCGCCTCTCACTTCATTAGAACATCAACCAATATGCACACTAGTACTTGGATTCAATAAGAACTTTCCACAATGTCTCCCCTTCCTCATGGTATCTCCACAACCACTTCTCTAAAAGGGCCTACTAAAAATTATCAACTTGTAAACCCCCAACCTTTTGCTGGAAATCAGGGAACAAACATTGTCCCAACTAATCAAGTGAAACTTGGCCTCCTCCACAATTACCCTCCTCAAGAAGGCACAAAAAATCTTCTCAATCCAATTAGCCACACCTGCAAGGGAAAGAAGGATAGAAAGTATGTGGGAAGGTTGAAAGGCTGGTCTTGATTAAAGCAATTATTTCCCCCTTTTGACAAGTAAATCCTTTTTCTAGCCTGCCAACCTTCTTTCAACCTTCTCAATTACCACATTCCTCCCTACACCCACCCCTCCTCATTTTTTGTTCTGGTGGTTGATTAGTGAGACTTGGGGGGGATTGATGTCAGGACCAGTAACACAACTATGATCACAAAGAATGGATCAACTAAAGCAGTTCCCTCCCTCCCTCCCACCGTCTCTCTCTGTTCACGATTTAGCAAGCCAGTTAAGCTCAATGCAGGTCCAAAACTTTCTCTACACCATTTGGTAACAATTACCACCGCCACGAGATCGTTAGAACCAAAAGGGATATAGATAATCGAACTAGAAATAACAATAGAAAAATAAAACAAAAGGTTTAGAATTCCGCATGTGAGTCAGGAAAAGGCACTTTTATAGAGCAACTGAAATATAGAAGTCTTGCAAGAAAACGATATAGTCGGAAAGGGTGTTTACCTGCTTCAGAAACATGGGGGAATCGTCCAGCTTGATAAAGGACGACATTTTCCTGCTCGAGTCTCGAGGCAAAAAACCCGAAGACCAATGCTCTCTTTCTTTCTTTGAGCTAAGGACGACGGAAGAATTTCAGATCGAACGGAAAAGCAGGGGCTAGGGGTCGCTAACGAATGGCGTGTCAAGAGAGAGTGACTTTGTCGATTCGCGGAATCGTTTTTGAGGATCCGATCGACAACCAAAACACGGGGGAAGGCCTCTTAAAACACGACAACGGCCTCACTGAATCGCATTCACACGGGAAAAAACTTCCTCCTACGGATCAACGTACATATTGACAACCACCGAATGTCAAACCAATAACTTTTTATATTTTTTTTTTTTTCTGTTTGCATAAATAAAAATTAGGTCGGAGTTTTCACTTGTATGAAATATAATAAATAATTTATTTATTTTTTTAATTTAAAATAAAAATTATATTAAAATATTTTTGAAGTTAACTTCTTATAGTTTTTAAAATGATTGGCTCTATAGCCATTCGGGAGCTTTCTTTAGTGTATTTTGAATGTTTTTGTTTTTTATTTTTTTTTTATGTATTTTTTAATATTTTTAAATATTTAAAAAAATAAAAAATTTATAATATAATTAAAAAATATTTTCTTAATCACTAAATAAAAAATAAAAATCTCAACGGAGCCAGTAGAAAGAGAGCAGTTTTCTTTTAAAAATTTTCGTGCACTTAGGATAGGTTTGGATAATAAAATAAAACACAAAATTCTCATCTCATCTCATTTTATCATTACACCTTTTTCAAATCTCGATACAAAATATAATAAATAATTAAACTTTTTCAAATCTCAATACAAATTTTTCAAATACTAATTCAATTTTTTCAAATTTCAAAACTAAAAAATAATATTTTAAACTTTAAAACAAAACACAAAATTCTCATCTCACCCTCCAAACCTATCCTTAGAGTAGAAAATTGATGTAACGGTACAGGTGCCTATTGATGTGATTGTGAATATTGCAAAAAGTGATTGTTTGTATATGCTTGTAAGTATGCTCGTGCTTTTGTTTTATGTATCCAATTGTGTTCTACCCTTTTTACTGTTTTATGTAAATGAAAAAATTTTTGCAAAGTCATGGCATAGGTTTGGAAGTTTCATCTCATACAAAATTTTCATTTCATCTCATCTCATCATTACACATTTTTCAAATTTCCATATAAAATATAATAAACAATTCAATTTTTTCAAATCTCAATACAATTTTTTTAAATCCCAAAATTAAAAAATAATATTTTAAATTTTAAAACAAAACACAAAATTATCATCTCACCCCCTAAATCTATGTGTGCATATACCATTTATTGGTAGCAATTAGGTTGTATGCTTTCTAACTGCTTATATACATATCTATTACTATACATAAAAGTAAAGTCATATAATTTCGACGTAACATTCTATCCATAAAAATAGGTATTCTATCCATTAAATTTGAAGTGTTATATTTATTATGAAGCTGTAAACCTTTTAAAAGTAATGTTTTATTATAAACTATTGTATCTTGTCAAGAATGAAGCCAAGAAATATGCAAAGCACTAAATTGTATTTCTTGAATTACTTACATCAAATGATAGTATATCGTATATACTATTTACAGGAAGTGAATAACTGGCGGGAAAGTAATATTTAAACTTGTCTAAGCAAAACTAACATAAATTCCTATAACAGAACTGTAACAGAAAAAACAAAAATACTCTTTAATACCCCCTTCAAGCTGGAGTATGGATGTTAAGAAGACACAGCTTGGAGACCAACGTAGAAAACAGAGGATAACCTAATGGTTTAGTGAAATAATCAGTTAATTGGTGATGAGAAGAGACATGAAATAACTTAAAAATATCTGCCTGAACCTTGTCACAGATAAAGTGACAATCTGTTTCTATATGTTTTATTTTTTCATGAAACATAGGATTAATGGCAATGTGAATAGCAGCCTTGTTGTCACAATAGAGGGCAACAACTTTAGAATGAGGAACTTGTAGATCTTGAAGCAAAGAAAGTAACCACACAACTTTAGAAACTGTGTTGGCCATGACTCTATACTCAGATTTGGCTGAGAATCTTGAAACAATACTTTGCTTCTTGGATTTCCAGAAAATGAGAGACTTGCCAAGGAAAATACAAAATCCTGTGACAGATTTTCTAGTATCTTGACAGTCAGCCTAATTCGAGTCAACAAAGGCAGTCAATTGAAGAACAGAGTGTGCATAAAAGAATAACCCTTGGCCAGGAGAATTCTTAAGATATTGCAGGACTCTTTGAGCAGCATAAAGATGAGGCAATCAAGGAGAATCCATGTATTGACTTAAAGTATGGACTGCAAAAGTTATATTTGGCCGTGTGATAGTAAGGTAGAGCAATCTGCCCACTAGTATCCTATATGAAGTGGGATCTTCTACAAGAGAACCATCATCCCGAGAAAGTTTGAGATATTGTTCTATTGAAGTTTTGACAGGTTTAGACCCAAGGAATCTAGTGTTTAATAGGATCTCTAAAGTGTATTTCCTCTGAGAAATGGAGATTCCAGAACTATTTCTTGCAACTTCCAAACCCAAAAAATATTTCAAAGACTCTAGGTCCTTGAGTTTGAATTGTTGATCAAGAAATGTTTTGAAGGTAGCAACAGCTGCCATATCATTGCTAGCAATAAGGATGTCATCCACATATACTAACAATGTAATAAAAGTAGTTCCTTGAAGCAGTGTAAACAAAGAATAATTTGCTTTTGATTGTTTAAAACCAAGATAAAAAATGGTAGATGAAAACTTAGCAAACCATTGTCTTGAAGCTTGTTTTAAACCATACAAGGATTTGTTTAATCTACAAACCCGTGCATCATTTTTATCACCAAAACCAGAAGGCAAAGACATATAGACTTCTTCCATTAAATCTTCGTGAAGAAAAGCATTGTTGACATCTAATTGAATTATATGCCAACCTTTAGCAACTACTATAGCAAGAAGGCATTTGACAGTAACCATTTTGGCAGTTGGACAAAAAGTATCAAAGTAATCTACTTCTTCTTGTTGTGTATACCATTTGGCAACCAACCGTGCCTTATATCTCTCAAGTGTCCCATCTGATTTTAGTTTGACTTTATAGACCCATTTACATCCAATTAAACTTTTTCCAGGAGGAATAATAGTTAGTGTCCAAGTCTTATTTGTTTCTAAGACTTGAATTTCTTCAGCCATAGCAACTCTCCAATGGAAAATTTTTACAGCTTGGTGATAAAATTGAGGTTAAAAAATGGTGGAAAGGGCTAAGGTAAAAACTGTGTGTTTTGAAGACAAATGAGAATAATCAAGTAAATTAGATAAAGTGTATTGTTTACCTGGAAAAGGACCAGAAATCCCACTTGAAGTAGGAGAAGAGCAAACCTGTGAGGATGCCAAATGGCAATGAAAATCTTGCAAGTAACCAGGTGGTTTATGCACTCGAGAAGACCTTCTAAGAGTATAATGATATGGTATGGAAGGGAATTCATTAAGAGTAGGAGAAGTAGGATCAGAATGAGGAGGGACAAATTCTATATGAATAGAAAGAGGAGTAAGTTCTATATGAGGAATAACGGGAGGAGGTAGATCAGGGAATAGAACATGCTGATTAGAAATAGGGACAGGAAAAACATGAGAATGAGATGTTGGAGAAATTAAGAGAGTGAAAGGGAAAGATGTGTTCATGAAAAACAACATCTCGAGAGACAAAAGTTGTGTGATTATCAAGATCATAGAGTTTATATCCTTTAATGGCAAGAGGATATCCAAGGAAAATACATATTCTAGCTCGAGGAGCAAATTTGGATTGATTATGAGCTAGTGTCGATGCATAACAAAGAGATCCAAACACTTTGAGATGAGAGTAAGAGGGTGGTTTGTGAAAAAGTAATTCATATGGTGTTTTATTTTCTAGCAAAAGGGAAGGAATTCTGTTTATTAAGTAAACTGATGTAACAATGTAATCAGACCAGAACATTGGATTGAAAGAAAAGAGCACGAGCAACATTAAGAATATGTTGGTGCTTTCTTTCAACAACTGAATTTTGTTGAGAAGTAGCTACACAAAATCGCTGATGAATGATGCCTTTAGAAGAAAAGAATTGAGACATAGCAAACTCAGTACCATTGTCTGTTCTAATGGTCTTAATGGAAGAATTAAATTGAGTATCGACCATGTTAATGAAGTGTTGTAACAACACTCGAGTTTTAGATTTATATTTCATCAAATACACCCAAGTGTTACGGGAAAAGTCATCTATAATGGTTAAGAAATACTTAAAACCATCCAATGACTAAGATTGAAAAGGGCCCCATATATCACAATGTATGAGTTGGAAGGGAGAAGAAGAATGATGCTCACTGTGAGAAGGGAATGGTATTCTTTTATGCTTAGCAAGAGGACATATTAAACATAAAGTGTCATGTTTATTGATAGAAGCAATCGGTACAACGGAGGACAACAATTTTATTAGAGAAAAGGAGGGATGACCCAACCTTTTATGCCAAACATCAAACTCAGAATTATTTGAGTGAGAAACAAAAGTAGAATTGAAAGATTGAGTACAAGATCGAGTAGAAGGAAGAGTGACATTAGCATCTGGTTTATGCAGTATGCATAATCTTCCTGTGGCTTTACCCTTCCTAATCGTTCTCCAATGGGTGAGGTCCTGTACATAGCAAACATTACCCAAAAAAAAATAAGACAACAAGAAGTAGATCTAGTTAGTTGATTGACAGAAAACAGATTGAAGTGAAATGAAGGGACACACAAGACATTGTGTAAGATAAGATGTGGAGATAGGTGAATGGAACCGATGTGTGTCACTGGTGTAGAAATGCCATTTGACATTTTAACAAATGCATTGTGAGCAGAATGAAAGGAAGTAGAAAGAGAGGTGGAATGGACCATATCATCCATAGCACTAGTATCTATAATCCAATCATGAGGAGTGATATTCAAAGAAGAAACAGTGTTTATGGAAAAAACAAAAGATATACCCAAAAGTTGATCAATAGGAGAAGTCACATTTGCTGCCTGAGGGATATGTGACTCGGGATTGAGAAGAGCCAAGAGCTGTTGGCATTATTGTGGTGTAAGTAGAAATTGAGTGGAGGAATCAACGACAACTTGATGAGCTGAAGATGATGGAGTAGAGAATTTCCCTTTGGAGGATTATCCAAGAGGATATCCATGTAACTTGAAACACTTTTCAATTGTATGCCCTAGAATAGAGCAATGAGAGCAAATAGGCCTATCTCTCCTTATTGAGGGTTTAGTTTGATGGACAGATTTTGCTGCAGAGGAGAGTGCAGTAGATGGAATGTGAGGAACCAGAACAGATCCAATATCTCTTTGGCGCTCTTCTTGAAGAACAAGAGAGAAAATCTCGTTGATAGGAGGAAGAGGATCAAGCAGAAGTATCTGGCCACGAATTTGTGAAAATGAGTCATTAAGCCCCATCAAGAAGCACATAACATAGTCTTGTTGATGTATGTCCATCAGTGTACGTAGACCTCCATATGAGCAGATAGGTAAAGGTCTATAGTTCATCAATTCATCCCATAAACCCTTCATTTGAGTAAAATAGGCACTGACTGAGAGATCATTTTGCATGAGAGATGCAATTGACTTTTGCAATTGATAGATCCGAGGGCCATTGCTTTGAGATAACCTTTCTTGAAGGTCAGACCACATATCACTAGCAGAATCAACATATATCACACTGGCAACAATCTCTTTAGAAAGAGAATTAAGAATCCAAGAGAGAATCATATTATTGCATTGAGTCCAAAGAGGAAAGAGAGGAGAAGTATTAGATGGTTTGACAATGGAACCATTGACAAAACCTACTTTATTCTTGGCAATGAGAGCCATGATCATAGACCTATGCCAAGTGTTATAATTGTCATCAACAAGAATTTGAGTGACAAGAATAGATCTAGGACTATCTCCATTATGAAGATAATAAGGACTAGATGAATCAAATGAAGCAGGATTGGAAGATGAACTGGATGATGAACTGGATTCAGAAGCCATGATGATTTGCGCGGAAAGATGTTTTCAAACTAATACCATGTAAAGAATGAAGCCAAGAAATATGAAGAGCACTAAATTGTATTTCTTGAATTACTTACATCAAATGATAGTATATCGTTTATACTATTTACAGGAAGTGAATAACTGGCGGGAAAGTAATATTTAAACTTGTCTAAGCAAAACTAACATAAAGTCCTATAACAGAACTGTAATAGAAAAAACATAAATAATACAATCTTTAATATATCTTTTAAGTTTAATTTCTTTTCTTACATATAAAGATATAGATTGATTCAAAACTCTACCCAAAAGTACTAATTCAACATTTATATTATTTTGTATTTTAAGCGGAGTACTCCGATGTGGCATTCTATCTATAAAAATAGGCATTCTACTCATTAAACTTGAAGTGTTATGTTTATGGAGCGGTAATATTTTTAAAAGTAATATTTCATTATGAACTGTTGTAACTTTTAAGTTTTATTTCTTTTCTTATATATAAAGATATAAATCGATTCAAATCTCCACCCAAATGCACTATTTCAGCCTTTATATTGTTTCATCAAAAAAATCATCCTATAAACCGTTTCGAATTTCTCTACTATAAAATCATGTCTCTCTCTAAATATCTCTCCCTCATACACAATAATTCTTACATTGCGTAGATTATAGGCTCGTATATTATTGTAAGTAAAAGAAAGGAAAATGACAGGTCATGAATTAATGAATGTATGGGGTGAATGACAAAAAATGAACCATGAGGATACGGTACCATAAAGGGGAGGGTTTCAACATGGGATTTTAGCGATGACCATATTGAGGAGGATTAAGTTCCTACCCGTTAAGAGTCATGAACTTTAGCGATGTAATTGGTCTGATTTTAGACATATTTTTAAATTGAATCGATATAAACCAGTTTTGGAAATCTAAGAATCGATACGGATTGATTTATCATGAAATCGAAACTTTGGATTTTTTCCATTCGGATTCGGTTTAACCGATTTTTTATATTTTTTTTCACCCCTTACTAATGTCTAATTTATTTCTATACTAAACTTATATTATGATGTCTAATTACATGTTATTATACTAGTGTGTAACTTATTTCTATACTTGATTATGTATGGTTATAATACTATGATGTTTACATATACCAAACTACTAGTCTATTCATATTATAGTAGAAGTACATTATTTTATAATAATTAACAAATACTAGTATAGTATTGAATTAACTATAGTTTATATAAATTCTAGACTTTTGATATGAGTATATGTGATCAAATGTGTAAAAACATATTTATAAAAAAAAATATATATTATAATTATATATATATCAAAAGTAAATTTATATTCATAACTTAATATTAATATTCATATTTAAGATTAAAATTTCATATTATATTAATTAGCATATAATATAATTAAACAATTATATAAAAGATATTCTATTTGTTATTGACAAATTAAACGGTTAATGTATAAATAAATAGTCACCAGACTTACCAAGATGAATGCAACTGAATGTAATGAATGCAACTGTGAATATTATTGCATGACTAAACAACCTATTTTCTCTGTGGGGAACATCATCCTTTCCTTAGAGAGAGATTCTGTCTTCTCTCTAGAAATCCTCTACCTTCCGTGAGAGCTGCTGCCAGAAAGGAGGGTGGAGCTGAGCCTCTCACCCTCCTCTCCTTCTCTTTTACATTTTCATACTGTGCATACACTTTCAATGTAGTGTTTTTTTCCTCCTCATTCCATTGGTTCGGTTTTGGTCAAATATTTCGCTCTCTAGCCGCCGTCCAACTACATGTGCTCCACCACCCCATCCTCCAGCCGCCGATCTACTGGAGGCGGAGTTGCGCCAAAAAGCTCAGCACGTGGCCTTCATGAGTGGCTTGTTTCTGCACGTGTTTGTCACATGCCGCCAAGATCTTCCGACGGCTACACGCGCCATACCAGCAACTTTGTCTCACCGAGATCGTTTAGATCTGGTCAAAAATCTTCTTTTTTTTTTCTTTTTATCTATCACTTTGCACTGTTGTTATTGTTCTGGGATATTTGTTAGGAAATCTCACCCCCTCCACTTATATCATCTTATCTAATGAAATATATTTACTTGCTTAGAAAAAAAAAAAAAAAAACCTATTTTCTTATACATTTATAGTAGGAGGAAATTTTTATTAAATATTCGATTTATTTTTATTTTAATGTGTAAATATTCCAGGTAATGAGTAAGGTGAGGATGAAGTTATAGAACCAGACTTAATACGTTTAGATAGTGAAAGTGTTTGAGAATATTTATAAAAAGTAGTGAATAAATATTGGAGTGGGTTTGTCGGTCCCATTAAAAGTGTTTTGAATTGTTTGGATGTATGAAGTATGTTGAGTTGTTAACTTTTGAATAAGAATGCGAAAAAGGTGTAAGTCTCATCAGTTATAGAATTTATTAATAATGATGGTGAAATGATGATTTTATTTATATATTGTTTAAATAAATAGAATTATTATGATAAATTAGTGCCAACTTTTCAAAAAAAAAATATGCACACAATTTTTTTAAAAAACATTTTATTTAAATAAAAATTAAGCTAAAAATTGATTTTTCGCTATATGTATTTTTTTAAACGCGCAAATATGTTCTTTGGAATTTTTTCGGTACTCTGAGAGTTATTTAATTAAATCAAAATAAAAAAAAAAGTTTGTTTCATCCATAATTATTCAAGAATATTGAAATTCTTTAATTCCAAACTTGTTAAAAAATCAAATTTTTAAAATTTTTTAACACGAGATCCTCATGCTCCCTCTAATATAATTTTTTTTTTATTGCTAGTGTGCTCATATAAGCAATAAAAACCAATTTCCTTATTCTACATCTATTTCCACCAAACTTCAACATCAATTCAATATCTCAGTTAATATGTCCACAAATAAAAAATATTAAAATGTAATAACATAAAGCTAATAACTTTTTGCAAAACATCTAGCTTTCACCAATTAGAGTCATACAATAACATGGAATTTAATACAAAAATCAACTCCCACTCCTATTCGCCCACATGCTAAGTGCAATTGAGTCTCTTGTTGCTACCATGACCTGTACAAACGCAGATGACATATCAGGAACATGCAACAGATGCTCCGAATGATTTTCAATTGTCTGCCCCTCATAACGATCCAGATTCGTAAACTTACACGAATATTTATCATTCGGTGTAGTGCTGTGAATAATATTATGCATGACACGACATCCAATGATAATATATTATTGCCTGCAAAGTTTGTATCCATTCATGTACTGCAATATCTTAAAGTGTTTCTTTAAAACACCGAATGTCCTCTCAATAACATTTTGTAGGAAAGAATACCGATAATCGAAATAGTCTTGGTATCCTTGGAATGAACGATTTCCATGACGTTCAGACTTGTGATACCACACACTCAGATACGGCGGCATAAATCTCCTAATACATGAAAAGGCGGAATCTACTAAGTAATATCCACCTGAAAAATATAAACATTCAATTAATAATGTTTTCTTCAAAGATTACGAAATACCATTTGTTTAGAAATTAATTACGATCAAATATTTACCCTCAGGAGGCCATGGGAAATGTGTGTCTAGACGACTCAACCCATCTATAAATACTCGAGCATCATGGGTAATGTTTTCTCACCCAAAGTATATGAACGTAAACATCATACTGCAATCATACGCTGCGAGGACATTGTAGCTAACTCGATGATGCCGAGTTATATACGCATTAGTTATCTGCACGGACACCATTGCGTCAATAAAAGTCCCGTCGATTGCACTATAACATTTCTGCATGTATATAAGGAAATTTTATTTCTATATATATAGTAAATGAGACCGAGCACATATCTATTTTTCTTAAGGCAGAGGAAGAATTTATTACCTTGAACTATGGATAATGTCTGGGCTTGTCGAGACTATAAGGCACTACCCCATCACCTTGTGTAGGTGTAATCACTTGAGGAGCAAGGCAACATAGTGCACATATCACTTCATACACATGTCGATTAACGATTTTAAATGAATGTTGAAATTGGTCTGCTGTGATCCGTTGAGCTGAGCCATGGGCGACAGTATATGCAAACATGGCAATAGCTGCCTCAACGAAAATCCCTTTGGTCGATTCGAGAATGGCATCCGCACTCAGCGTATTGCATAACGCTTGGAATGCATATACTTCCATCCGAAATATGTCCAGATAATTCTCCAAGTGTCCATTGAGAATTGCAATGATATAATCTCGTCCACGTATGTTGATATTATGATGCGGCATTCACTCAACCACTAGCACGATGGATTCGTGTTCTGCAGTGGCAATAAGAAGAATTAGGTTAGTTATATCTAAAAAATCATGCCTCTGCCATTGTTGGTATTCCTCCCACGTTGGATAATGGTTGGTACC
This sequence comes from Pterocarya stenoptera, assembly GCA_003123785.1. Classification (NCBI taxonomy): domain Eukaryota; kingdom Viridiplantae; phylum Streptophyta; class Magnoliopsida; order Fagales; family Juglandaceae; genus Pterocarya; species Pterocarya stenoptera. The sequence continues at coordinate 28,401 of QEOT01001675.1, read as the reverse complement.
GAACTTTATTAATGCAAGAAAATTTTGAAAGTCACATTTTCTGCGTATACAACAAATTAATTGGAACCAACCACTAATCTGATTGAGCATTCAACTACATTTTCTGCGTATACAACAAATTAATTGGAACCAACCACTAATCTGATTGAGCATTCAACTACTTTATTTCACCAATGTTGGATTGGTCCAATGTAATGATGATTTTCTGCCCGGGTGTTTTTTTTTCTTCTCCTAAATAGATATGACGGTTTTATGAGTGCTACTCCTTTCAGGTAAAACGTATGCTTCCTTTTTCCTCTCTTGGGTACGGGTCATGGAATATCAAACTGTTTGAGAGGAGAACTCTCAAGAGAATTTACATAACCATTGATATTGTCAAGAGAATTACATGTTTTTATTTATATATATTTTTTACATTAACTACGTTGCGCAACAAATACATCATAGTGCTTGCTGGCTGTTAAATAATCATCAAGACTCGCCCCAACTAGCCTGTAGCATCTCTTGTGACATATACTTGTTCCCAGAGTCCATTCCTTGCGGTTGAATAATCATCATCAGCAGAGGCAGTTTCCAAAGTTATATGACTCCCACGAAAATGCACTATTTACAGGCGTCATCTTCATTTGTGAACTTTGAGCACCAAGCTGTATATAGAAGTAACACTTTACAAAATCAGATGGTAAAAACTAACAGATAAAATATAAAGCAGTACTAAAAACTAACAGTCAAACTTTACATCTCAAAATAAATAGTTAATTATTTTGCTTAAATATCTTGCAAGGCTTTTCAAAATCTTTCCATAAACGTTTTTAAAAGCTTCAGTAGGAAAATATGGTTCTTCCTAGCTAGGTGTTTCCACTGTATATATTTGGGCAATGCATACTCTTCTATTAATTCTAACACGATTTTTACTTTAAGAAAACACAGATCTGAGAAGATAGATGAGAAAATATCATTTTTGTGAAGAAAGTGAAATTTTTGCTGAGAGGGAATTGAGATTTCACGACGTAGCGAAGAGCGTTCTCATACCAATGCAGTGTTGAAAACAACAGTTTTGCAGTCAGGAAGATTGCTGATGGACCAAGGTGGCAAGTCATATTGTGCATTTCCGAAGGACGCCTGTTTATGGATGATTTTGTGTCATAATTTGCAAGAAATGCAGCACAGGCGCCAGACTTTGATTTGAATACATGAGCCTAGAATATGACACTAAAGGTGAGAAAATATTGGGAAAAAAAAAAGACAGTGAGTTCACTGTGGGATCAATAGTTCCTATATAGTTCCTAATCGATTGTTCCTAATCAATAGTTCCCAAAAAGGACAGTGAACTAATCAATAGTTCCTATATATATAGCTGATAAACATTACCTCTTGATTGTCTCCCAGTGAGTTCACTATGGGATCTCCAAAAAAATTAGAGCTGATTCACTTAACTTGATGGCTTTATGCAGATCTCCCAAATGTCCCCATTTTGGGTTCCTTGGTAGTCCTGGAATAGAATGGCAACATGTTTAGATAACTATGACATATTCCTTTCCAAGTACATAGGGAAAATTCCAGTCAATTTGCCTTCAATATGACAGTAGCTTTCACAACCGAGAAAAATAAATGAGGCAGGTAGACAACTTTAGCACAACCAACTCAAATGAGCTAAAGTAAATGCCTACCAAATTCATCAATAGGAGCATCATTATCATAGCTGGTTGCAATAATAACTAACAGAAGAGCCACCGTAGGGAAGAATGAACCTCACTACTGAAAATGCCAAGTCCTCTTATGGCCTATGAGGAACTGGACCACCAAACTGTCCATGAAACGCCTTTCCATACAAATGGGTGCAGTTGCAGCTAACTGATTTGAGGCATGAACTTCAATTCCATAGCTTCATTAATACAAAGGAGCCAACAAGCTACGCAATAAATTATCCAAAAATACTCGTCAAAAATGTTTTAAAAGTACAGCATCTATGCTTGGTTTATGATCACTTCAAACCAGAAGTGATATACCTAATCGATCATACGAGATTAGGTATATTTTACATCTTAGAATGGATTAGGTACCCTATTTCAAATAAAAATGACTTAATTCATATGCTGTCTGATGCTGTTGTCTTCTCCAAGTTTGACCTAAAATCAGGATTTTGGCAAATCCAAATAGAAGAGTCAGATAGGTATAAGATTGCTTTCACTACTCCTTTTGGGCATTTCGAATAGAATGTTATGTCATTTGGTCTAAAAAATACTCCGAGTGAATTTCAAAATATCATGAACGATATTTTTAATTCATTTACTCACTTCTCTATTGTTTACATTGATGAACACTGTAAACATTTGAATTCGTTTCTAGATATCATTAGACTAAATGGTCTTGTTATTTCAGCTAAGAAAATCAAACTATTCCAAACCAAAATTTAATTCCTTGGTTATGATATCTCTGAAAGTAAAATCAGGCCTATCACTCGGGCCATTGAAATTGCTGACAAATTCCCAGATGTCATTCTTGACAAAAAAAACAACTCCAAAGATTTCTCGATTCCCTTAATTATGTTGCGGAATTCTACAAGAATATGAGGAAACAATGTCACCCACTTTTTGAAAGGCTACAAACAAATCCTCCCCCTTGGACAAAAACCCACACCAATCTGATCAAACAAATTAAGACACATGTTAAAACTCTTCGGTGTCTTCGTATTCCTATTTCGGATTCCTTTAAAATTGTTGAGACAGATACCTCTGACATTGGTTATGGTGGTATTCTAAAACAAATTATTTCAACAGGCTCCTATGAACAAATTGTTCACTTCCATTTTGGAGTCTAGAATCCTACAGAGTAATTATAGTACTTTTAAAAAAGAGATTTTATCTATAATACTATGCATCTCTAAATTTCAAAGTGATCTACTTAATAAGAAATTTTTATTAAAGATTGATTACAAAAGTGTTAAGTATGTTTTAGAAAAAGATGTTGAAAACATTGCATCCAAACATATTTTTGCACGTTGGCAAGCGATTTTAAGTGTTTTTTATTTTGATATTGAATTTATTAAAGGATCTAATAATTCCATTCCTGATTTTCTTACCTGTGAATTCTTGCAGACAGCCAACCATGAGCAAGAAAAAAAGGAAAGGATAAACAGACCACTGCTGTTCCCCCAATTCCTAATAAGCGCTTGCTTATCAAAACTGAGCATTTTTCCCCAATAGAGATGGCCAATAGGTTTACCACCTTAAGCAAAATAATCCAACCTACTTTCTATGCTTTAACCATTTCCACTGATCATGATCCTTATGTCAAGGCCGTACCATTACGACCTACCCCATATTTACTACCCAAATCCAAAACACCATATATCTGAAAACTCTATTCGGATAATTTGTTTTACATTGAACCAAATTGCTTTGTGATCAATGACCCATTCAAAATTGCTTCCTCTTATTTTCCTCCTGGTTTTCATTGGATTCCAGGAAATCCAACAAAAACTTTGCAATTTTATTCCAACATCCTGATCCAAACAAATTCCATTACCATAAAGCCAATTTATGATAAATCTGATAATATCAAATTAATCTACCACAGTGCTCACATATCCAAAGTACTTCTAGAAGAAGAATGGGGAACTAACCCTTTCTCCTCCAATTGACTTGGTGATTCTGATACTGTGTTTTCTTATCATGACTATACCAAAGGTTGGTTTAGATTCATGCTACACCAACTACCTGATCTAAGTTATTTCTGGTTTCTCAATTTTGATAAAACTTTTAAAGGAAAACTTCCTTTCTGGTTCAACCGATGGTGGGACCAATTTGGCCTATCCCAGAAAACTTTCCTGATGATTTGACCAAAACATTCAAATGTTTTTCCACTGCTCTCAAATTGGACAAACATGCTGCTAAATTTCCTTACATAATCCATTTTTGCCAAAGGTACAAAATTCCTTGGATTCTAAGATGGAGTTATGAAAGAAATGACGATATATTAGTCCGACACTGCTTTACAAAATGGTGGGATAAGTTCGCTTATACCCAACGAATAATTGATTATGTGATAAGGGATTTCCCTCAGACTGCTCCAGATCTGCAGAACTGAGAAGAATTCACAGCCATCACTTATGGCTCACTTGTTTCAACTGGATATCCCCAGATCCAGGACACTGCTTCACCCACTGCCTCATAAAAAGGAAAGGCAGCTTCTTCCTCAACAAAATCTGACAAATCCAACAAGTCTAAAAAGAAAAATGTTCTGGATAGACTTAATAAAAAGGATTTGATTACTCTACTAAAAAAGTCCTTAGAACAAGATAATTCTGATAAAGAAGGATCAGAAGCATCCTCTGAGGCTTCAGTTGATGACCCATATTCTAACATCTTTGGACATGATGCGGAGTATGACACCCCCAAATTGTATGATCATGAATGATTCCCCCTGTTTTAACATTTTTGGACACAACACAACTGTCCAAGAATGGAATGATTCTATTCTACTATTTTTTGCTTACTATTCACTATTCACTCACGGACCACTTTGTACTATTTACTTTATTGCTTTTATTGTTTTGTTTTAATAATTGTAAACAGTACTTCCTTCGTCTATAAAATGAAGGCCTGGCCTCAATCTGAGGTATCACTCATTTTTCATTTCTCTCCTTTCTTCCGAGGTACTCTCTCCCTTCCTTCTCTTCTTCTTCCATCTCCTACCCCTACACCAATGATCTTATTTTGTAACTTGTAATTTGTTTCAACTTGTATTTTGTTTACAATATTTTAAATACAAGTGTTATTTTCATATCCTATCTATTTTTGCATTAATATGGTCGATTTATCCACCTACTTTAATATTGTTTCATACGCATTAATGCATTGGTCGGCTCAGCCACCTTATTAACTGTGCATATTCTATCTGTTTTCTGTTTTACTCTGATATTTCTAGTTATTTGGTCCTTCTGGTCCTTCAATATAATGTAAAATATACCTAATAAAAAACTGAAAATTATGTCAATCTAATTACTTTTTTTTAAAGAGTTAAGGTCACCTGTCCAAGAGTAACTACTTCCCAATTTTATTAATAACCCTCACTTGTGGCGGAGAAAAACCTTGGTTACAACTCAAGCATCTGGGATACAAAGTAAACCTAGCATGCAGAAAAAACCAAGCCAAAATAAATAAAAAAACAAGAAATAACGAAACCACAAGCAAAAGACAAATGAGACTAACTAAAACGAAGCGAAGGCATCCCGGGGTAGTCCATGCGAATAAGTCCACACAATGCTTGTGGAGTCTTCGTCAAGTGGGAAAAAACCGAATCACTACTAGAAGCCCCATGCTTGGCTAACCAATCTGCAACTTTATTTCCTTCACGAAAAACATGGTGAATCGAACAAGTCATGGAACTCATAATGTCAATAACTTCCTCCCAAAAATCCTCCAGATACCACACCCTACATCTTTTACTCCTCCACCAAGAAATGACAATCATATAATCGTTCAGTATCCACATAATTGAAAGATAAGGATTTACAAACTAGGAGCCCCTGAAAGAGAGCTAAAAGCTCTACTTGATTATTAGAGCATGTACCAATGAACGAAGAGAAAACATGAATTAAATTACCATGATTATTTCTAATAATCCCACCCACACCTGAGGCGCCCGAATTACCCAAACTATTACCATCTGTGTTCAGTTTAACCCAACCCGCCGAAGGTTGTTGCCAAGCAATAACTTTGCAATGCTGAACGGGAGGGAACACAGGCTGGACATGCAAACCCTCAAGTACCTACAAATCAAAACCAGAAATGTGAGAACTAGCATGCATATCACGAGAAATAAGACTAATCCATTGACGAACAGAGTGAATAATATCAAAGGTAGATGCAAAGCGTCCCTCCATATGCGCCAAACAACGCCTCCACTAGATTCTCCAAGTAATAACCACCGGAAGAATCCCCATAATAATGCCAACTTGAGACGATAATTTTGCATGGCGAAACCAAGTCTGCACCATGTCTTTCCAATTGCGGCCATTCGGAATACCAAGACTAGCCCCAAAATAAGCCAAACGGTGCTAGCAATATCACTTGCAAACAACACATGATTCTGGTCTTCATAGTGACCGTTAGCACAACAATCACAATAAGAGATAATAGGAATGACAATACGGCGAAGATGATGATCCACACTCAGGGCCATATACCAAGCGTTCCACATATTGATGGACATTTTAAGAGGAAGACTCTTATGCCACATCCAAGAATGCCCTTCAAGAGTGCCATCCCTAATACGAACACAATCTCAAGCCGACTTGGTGGAAAACAGGCCGTTATCATTATTGGTCCATATCAACACATCCAAACCTGATTCAGTCTTACAAATATCCTCTAAAATACCATCAAGATTATCAAGGCCCACTAACTGGAGAATAAAATCCACATCCCAACTATTAGATAATTTGCAATCCTTAACTTTAAGAAGGGGATGACCCACAATATGCATATCATTAGCTAAAGGACCTTTATCCTGCCATTTATCATACCAAAAGAAAACATTTCCTTCTTTTAGACGCCACTTAGAGTTATCCAAAACCAAAAGAATTTTAGCAATCATTTTTCAAAACCTTGTACCCCTAGTTGGATCAACCAAGGTCCAAGGCTTAGCACCCATATAGTTACCCTTAAAAAAATTGGCCCATAATGAATTATCTTGAATAAGAGATTCCAAACAAATCTAGTATGAAGGGCTTGTTGTATATCATCAAGATTCCTAAGAGCCAAGCCATCTTCCTCCACGGGACAGCAGATATAATTCCAGGCCACCCTTTTTTTTTAACCTTTACCATTCACCTCCCTTTAGAAAAAAGTGCTCATCATATGATAGAGGGTTTTCATAGTGGATTGCAGGACCTGTAGAACTGCAAAGAGATGAAGGGCCATACTAGAAAGAACATGCCATAATAAAATAAGTCTGCCACCCACCAAAAGAATTTTCATCTTCCACCCCGATATTTTCTTTTGAACTTTAGACATAATATCTTCCAAATCCACCTGTTTGAGACGACCTAAGATAATAGGCATACCAAGATATTTGGAGGGAAAAGATCCTTCTGAAAATCCAGTCTTTTGTAATAACAAGCTCTTACGAGCTAATGGGATTTTTTGAGAGCAGAAAATGGTAGATTTAGAATGATTTATGCATTGTCCCGACCAACTTTCATATTTATGAAGCACAGCTAAAATCTCCCTGAGGGATTTAGAGCTATCATTAGAAAAAAGCACCACATCATCAGCATACATAAGATGAGAAATTATAGGTATACCTTGGGCCTGTGAGAATTGACCAAATTTTCGAGCCTCCACACTTTGCTTGACCAATCGAGAGAGGACTCACTGGGCGCTAGCACCCCCCATCATTTGTTACTACCGCATCCGTAATATTAATCCCCTGGGTAAGGGATGATGATGCTTCGGTATTCGGTTGTTTAGGAGGTGCACCATTCGGTTCAACAGCCTTGTTCTTAGGGGAGATAGCTACAGGATTTAACGTCAAATCACCACCCTGCATATTATCAGAATTGGTTCGACCAGAGTTTGATTCTCCTTTCTTGCGGCCACAGTTTTTCTCCCCATGCATGGATTTCCCCACTCGACAGGTCTTGGTATTGTGCCCCTGCACTTTACATTTTCCGCAATACGCAGGCAGAGTCTCATAGAGAACCTCCTATTTCCGACTTGTTGGCAATCCAGGAGTACTAATCCAGAAGTAAGGAATAGGTTCCTTGACAGCATCCATCTCCAAACAAATTCTAGTTCCATACGTTCGAGTTGCACATCGAGTGGGATTGTCCTTGTGTATAAACCGACCAATAGGTGCTATGAAAATACGTAGGAAAGATTCTTGATAAAAGTTAGGAGGTAATCCAGGAAGCAATATCCACACGGGGACGCTAGATGGTTTGTGCTCCTCATTGAATTCTGGAGACCAATGAAACGCACAGTAAGCCACTTAATTCACTTCGCAGGACTCACAGGATAGAGCTTTCACAAAGTCAGCCTTCGTAGCTAGCCTTATGAACACGTTGCGAGGGAGTTTCATGGATGAGACCACCGGGGTAGAACAAACCCCAGTGGCTATAGATAAAAGCACGGATAGCATCCAGAAAGGGTCTCTGTCAAAGGAACTTGAGCACAATGGAGAAACGGAATGGCTCAGCTGAATGAATGATTTCTTCTTTAGAAAACTGGAAAAATATTTCTTCATCCATAACCTTAGGTGCACGAGGGGTGACTGTGATTTCAGGAAGGGGTTGCGGAACCACAACAGCCAGATTGGCAAAGGACTGACGGCCAGCGGCATGGCCATCAGCGGCTGCCATGCAGCCTCACCGAAGCAGTAGCAGCCAAATGAAATAGACACCCTATGATCACAAGGAAACCCTAGCAGAGCACGATGCCAAGTTGAATAAAATCCTCCAATCACACACATCAATCTAATTACAACACTATAAAACAAACAGTTATCAAACTAAGCTAATCAATTAAACCATGTCAATAAAACATTATCAAATGATGAATCAAATGCAATTGTCAATAAAACATGAATCAACCATCATAAATTAGACATAACCCTTTCTAACATAGAAACAATCCTAGGGAAAATAAGATAATCAAACTAATAAAAACACAAACAAGTACGAAGCCAATCCTTATACACGACGTCATGGCAACCCCCAGATCCAATCAAGTCTACGCTCCGGGGCAATGCATAAGAACATGTCATGCATTTTTTCTTGAAGAAAATACATTGATGCTTTGTTATATTGTTCTGCAAGTAGTCGCAGGGTCAACTCCTCCAACAACTTCATACATTAAGCCATCTTGCTAAATGACGCATCCGATCCACTCAAGCCTCTGCCTTTGCTATGCTTTCTACTAGATTCGCCAAACATCTTCTGCTCCAACTCAGTCCTAGCGGCGGTGCTGGCGGCCATCACTTCAATAGCTTTACTCAATTCTGCAGAATGCTACCCCAAATAGACTCCCTTGCTTGACGATGAGTGATTCCTAAAGAACTCCCCCATCTCACACTTGGCTCATACATGTTTGGGCTGTCTATATCAATTGGCGCATTTGTAGTAGTTCCCTTTACAGGACCCCGTGCCCTTACCTCGTCCTCAAGGTTGTCCTCCTCCTCCGACGTGGGGGGTTCTTGCATGGACGCATAATGGAGGACCCATGTGGCCATAGATTGTCCAAAAATGGTGCATAGGAGCTTGTAGTCTAGATAGGCTTAAGTCTTGAATTTCCTCCAATTGCCACGCATCTAAAAGCAGGAAGGAAATTTAATTTTATTTGTATAGCAATCATAATCATACAATAGAGAAGGGGGAAAAAAATCCTCAACAACACTAATAACGAATGTAAAATAAATTTACTTTAGCCATTACTTTACCGCTATTGCCCTAGCCCAATGTTCCTCCGTGGCAACTATAGTCTTCGTTTGCGATTCCAACCCATACTCGTTTGGCCCAATAAATCAGCAAACAGTCGCAGCCTCCCTCTCAAGCTACATGTTTCCCCTAATCTATGACGGATCAACTGGCTTCTTCCCAACTACAGCAAGCTTCTATGATAGTTTGACATGATCTCGGTTGGTGATTTTTTACCTAACCAATTTTCCCTCAAGGGTCTCTTGGTAATGTCTACCAACATCACCTCGAACCCATCAGCCCACAATTTGCGCTCATGTTGAACCCCCTGATCCTCCATCAAATGCTGCTCAATGAAAAAAATAAGAATCCACAATCCACAAACCTAACTTTGAAATGGTCCATTGTTTACATCTTCTAAAATGTTCAGATACATGGTAAAAACTACAGGACTTATTACCAAATTTTCTAATGTGGTAATTTAATAAGTATGATAGAAAAGACTAAAAAATGACATGGTGAAAATGCTATCATACCTTTCTCGGTGCACGAGTGGAATATCTCAGGTAGTAGCGCTTTAATATAGATGTCCAGGAAAAAACACAGACAAACTTATTTTAGTAGGTACTGAATTACACCAAACATCAACATAAACAAAAGGAAAGCATTCGGCAAAATAGAAAAAACAAACAACCATGGAATTGATGGAAAGACAACATGGTAAAGAAAGCATGCCTGCACAACTACAGTGCAAAGTGTCATGCTTGAAATTGCTTCCATGTGATCAAGCATATAGGAAGACCTTTTGCAACCAAGTGATCAAGCATGCCCACAAAGAGAACCAAGCCCATTGACAACTCTCTGAAGTCTAAACATAGTTTGAATTTTAAAAATACTAAGCTTGAGTTTCGCTCAATACTTTTAGGCCTATGTTTTTATGTTATCTTATCATCTTTTGAATGTATTTACAACAACTATAAATATTTCTAGAAATAACAAGTACCAATCTCACCTAGATTTGTGACCTTTTACTTTTACAGAGAACAGTAGATTGGGAAAGAGAGGAGATATCATCAAACATGGTTCATTCACATATGTGGAGAAGACGCATATACTTCAGACTTTTAGCATCTAACACTATGTTTGGGAGGCATTATTCCTTTGCTTGGTTGCAATTATATTTTTCTTGAAAGATGGATTCTTCTGAAAATATTAAGGTATTTAGAAGATGGTAATGGAAAGTGGAGAGAGTCCGTGTGGTTGCAATTAAGGAGCAAAATTCGATAATTGCCTTCATAATCAGGGAGACATATTACATGAGAAAAACCCCACATTAAAGGAATAAACACCAAGGGCCCAAAAAATGTGGGAATGCAAAAGGAGAGGAATGTAGGACAAAAGGTAGATCAATATTTCAATATTATACCACACTGCCGACATCACACTAAATAATAATCTTTAGTATGCTAATGCCTACCATTATTTTTATTGAATGGCTTCAAGAGTATGTGTCTAGCCAAATAATTGTATTTGTCTATAATGTTGTTTGCCAAAATTTCACTGCTGAGTAGTATATATGCTATGTAATTTTGTTTTTTCATTCTTCATGCTTAACTAATGGGTTCCTACTTTTTCTTTTCTTTTTCTCCTAAAAGGATTTGTGTTGTTATTGGCATTTTTGGCTAGGGAGACCGTGAAACTAGGTCACCAGCAACCATCCATCATATATATTACAAAAAATTAGGTATTGGGTTAGCTAATTCTTCCATAGCAAGTTAAACAAATCAATAAGGAAAATATGCAGCTTCTGAGCAATTACTTTTTAATTCCACAACCCAGAGAAAATAAAAACAAATTACAAATTAACAGTGAACTACATAAATCCAATCGACAAAAAAAGTATAACCAAAGTAAGAAATTGAAACATAGATGATTTTCCTCAAGCTATGAAATTAATAGAAGTGGATCCTGTACCCACACAAGAACATTCAGTGATTGGAGTGGGATTGGATTTCTGCTTACCTTAAAGGACCGCGTTTGAGGCCCCATGATGAATAATGTGGTGGCTGCAAATTGTGAGTGTTGTTGCTTTCGAACCCTAGACTTTAATTTGCTGGTGCGTAATGTGGCTTTGGCCATGGGTGGTTTATAAGGCAGGGAATAATCGCATCTAGGGAATGGGTCGACAGGGATGGTGGTCGCAGGGGAGATTCCGAATCTCCCTCATACAGGTTGTCACGGGTGCCTTGGCGCGAGGCCTTGAAGTGGAAGCTGTGGTGCGTATGATAGGTTGAAGCTCTGTTGCAAAGGAAATGAGAGTAGCTGGGAGAAGAAGGTTTAATAAAAGATTGAAGGAGTAACGGCTATAACTACTTTTTAGAAATAAGAGGGAAGTCGAGTGTTTTAGTTAAACAGTGCGTTTTGTAATTATAGATAGCAATGTTGTTTTGTTGTAAAGGTTTATGTGTTTTGCTTTAAAGTGAAAAGGTGAGTATTTGGATAGGACCATTAAGCTGCATTTTACATGCCATGCATGGTCGTTTTTGAGTTGTCTTCATGCTCTGCGCCTATAAAAGCAGTGCAGCTCCTGTGTAAAATCTGATTGATTGATCATTGAAGTTTAGTTCAATTGGAGGTTGGGAATTCCTCAAAAATTCCTTGACAAGGTTTACGAAGGGAATCTTGCATTGAAATATCTTGTCTTGTGGTGTGAATTTTCTTGATTGTATTCTGTTAGTTCAATTGAGAAGGTGTAGTAGTGTTCCTGTGAAGCGGGTCCATTACAAATGGTATCAGTAGTAGTCGATCCTCACAATGGTGATTCTAATGGCGGAAGGCACACATGCAGCGTTGAAAGGACAGATCGAAGGATCTCAGAGGCAACAGGAAACGATGCAGAAGCAATTGGATCAGCATCAACAAGTCATTGCGGGAATGATAGAAAGGTTAGAACAAGTTTCGGATATGTTGAGATCTTTGGTTGATTCTGTCATTGTTATGTCTCGTAGAGAGAGAGAAGTATCTAATCAGCCTAGGCAGAATGAGGAGAGGGGAGTGTTTCAAATGAATTTTAGATTGTATTTTCCACATTTTAGTGGTAATGATCCTTCAGGTTGGATCTTTAAGGCCAATCAGTACTTTGATTCCTTTCAAGTACCTTTCCTTTAGAAATTAATGGTGGCTTCACACCATATGGAAGGTGAGGCATTGATGTGGTATCAAAATGCCTTGGAATCTGGTCAGTTTCACTCATGGGAGACCTTAGTGGTAGCAATACAAGGTAGGTTTGGACCTTCTGCATTTGATGATCCAATGGAAGCCATAACCAGATTAATACAAACTACTTCTGTTAGTTTATATACAGCACAATTCGAGGTTTTGTCTAATAGGCTGAAAGGCTTGTCTGATAAACATAAGATGAGTTGGTTTATTAGTGGATTAAAGGATGAAATCCGTATATCTGTCAAAATGTTTAATCCATTGAACCTTGGTGCTGCATTTGGCCCGGCAAAGTTGCAAGAGGAGCACGTTTTGGCTGCAAGAAAATCTTGGAGACAAAATGGCCATTATGCTGAGAAGTGACCAGTGGATAAGGTTGGGCTGGTTGACCTAGCTAACAGGAGTTAGAAGGGGGTGTTTCCTCTAAGAAAGATAAATTCATCTCAGATGGATGAGAAAAGAAGGAAAGGCCTATGTTTCAACTGTGAGGAAAAGTGGAATCCTAATCATGTATGTAAAAACCAGAGGGTGTATTTTTTAGGTGGGGAAAGTAGTGAAGTGCAAGAGATAATTGGTTGTGAAGATGAAGTGGCGCCTCAATCATTACAAGAATCTAATGAACTGGTTAAGATAGGAACTGAAGAACTGGAAGTTTCTATCCATACCATTTCTGGTTGTATCAGTAGTAATGCCATGAAACTATTGGGAAAAATAGGCTCATTTTCTGTGGAAATACTTGTGGATTCAAGAAGTACTCACAACTTCCTAGATCCTTTGGTAGTAGAAGCAGCAAAGTTACAAGTAAGGGAAGATAGAACTCTTCAGGTGAAAGTTGCAGATGTTTCTAGCATAATCAACCAAGGCAGATGTGAGGAAATGATTAAGGTGCAAGGAAATAAATTTCTAGTTCCTTTCCATGTTCTAACTTTGGGAGGATGTGACATTTTCTTAGGAGTCCAATGGCTTAAGACATTGGGTCCTATTCAATGGGATTTTACAAACATGTCAATGCAGTTTGAAGTTGCTGACTGTGTCTGCAGGGGTTGTTGTCTGAGAATATTCAGGTCGAGGCTGGAGTTCACATGATGAAATCTTCTTTCATTGGGCAGCAAGGTTGGCTTCTTCAAATTGTAGCACCTCAGAATGACATGGAGAACAAACAACCTTTAATGAAGTTGAAGAAATTCTGCATCAATTTAAGTCTGTATTTGAGGAACCAGTGGGGTTGCCTCCACCTCAAGAGTTTGACCATCGAATTAATTTGAAAGAAGGCACAGCTCCAATTTTTGTGAGGCCATATATGCACCCTCACTACCAAAAAATAGAAATAGAAAAAATTGTTCAATATCTATTGCGGACTAAGGTCATTAGACCAAGCCAAAGTCCTTTTTCTTCACCTGTCCTTTTGGTGAAGAAAGCTGATGGCACATGGAAGATGTGCATGGACTATAGAGCTCTCAATCAAGAAACTATCAAGGACAAGTTTCCAATCCCTGTGATAGATGAGCTCTTGGATGAACTTTATGGAGTAAGGTATTTTTCTAAACTTGATTTAAGATCAGGTTACCACCAAATCAGAGTGAGGGATGAGGATATTCCAAAGACAGCATTTAGAACTCATGAAGGCCATTATGAGTTCTTAGTAATGCCCTTTGGGCTTACTAATGCACCAGCCACTTTTCAAGATTTAATGAACCATGTTTGATGATATCTTGGCTTACAGCCAAGATCTAGCTCAACATTTGGAACATTTAAAAACAGTGCTATCTGTTTTACAGCTTCTTACTTTGTTTGCTAAGAAATCTAAGTGCAGATTTGGTGTCATGGAGGTTGACTACTTAGGCCGTATTATTTCGGGGGAATGGGTCAAAGCAGATCCCACCAAGATCTCAGCCATGTTAGAGTGGCCTCTTCCTAAAACAGTTAAGACCTTAAGGGGTTTTTTAGGCTTAACTGGTTATTATAGGAAGTTTATCAAAAGTTATGGTTCAATAGCTGCCCCATTAACCATGTTATTGAAAAAGAATTCCTTTAAGTGGATTGATGAAGCAGAGAAGGCTTTTGTGCAACTCAAGCATGCAGTAGCTCACCCCCCAGTCTTGAAGCTACCGGACTTCTCTCAAGAATTTTGCATCGAATGTGATGCTTCTGGAGTTGGTTTGGGTGCTGTGTTGAAGCAGAACTGTCAACCTATTGCCCATTTTAGTAAGGCTTTGAAGGGTAAAGCTCTACTTTTGTTTGCTTATGAAAAGAGTTCTTAGCTCTTGTAAGTGCAAGGGCAAATGGAGGCCTTACTTGTTGGATCAGCCATTTAAAATTAAAACTGACCAACAAGTTCTTAAGCATTTTTTGGAGCAGAAGATAGCCACAGAAGCTCAACACAAGTAGATCTCAAAACACATGGGATATGACTTCAAAGTGGAGTACAAAAGAGGTAGGGATAACAAGGTGGCTGATGCACTTTCAAGAAAGATGGAAGATGATGCTGCTGTGTTGGCCCTTCTTTCATTTCCTACTCCTGATTGGATAACTGAGCTGAAGCAAAGTTACTAAGAATCTCTTCACATTACTCAATTACTTGATGCTTTGCAGAAGGGAGAACAGGTTCCAAGAGAATTTGCCTTGCAACAAGGCCTCATTCTTAGGAAGGGCCGAATGTTAATTGTTCCTAGTTCATCATTTCGTAAGAAAGTTTTGCAATATATTCACTACAGTCCTAAGGCAGGCCATGTGGGTTATCACAAAACTCTACAAAGAGCTAAATTGGAATTTTTGTGGCTTGTTATGAGGAAAGATATCAGGAAATTGGTTAAAGAATCAAGTTTGTCAAGTTAACAAGACAGAAAATGTTCTGCCAGCAGGCTTACTCCAACCTCTGCCCATTCCACAGAGTCCTTGGCTTGATATTCCCATGGATTTCATTGAGGGCCTTCCTAGTTCCAACGGTCAAACTGTTATTTTTACAGTGGTGGATCGATTGACCAAATTTGGTCATTTCTTTTCCTTGTCTCACCCATATACTGCAGTTAAGGTGGCAGAAGTTTTTTTTTTTTTGAGGTTTTTAAGCTCCATGGGTTGCCTAGAGCAATTGTGTCAGATCGTGATGTAGTCTTCACAAGTTTGTTTTGGAAAGAACTCTTCAAGGTGCAGGGTACGACCTTAACCATGAGCTCAGCTTACCATCCTCAAACTGATGGACAAGCTGAGGCTTTAAATAAGGCTGTAGAAGCCTACTTGAGAGCTTACAGTGGTTCTAAACCAAAGAATTGGAGTACTTGGATTCCAATGGCTGAATGGCATTACAACACATCTGTGCATACCTCTACAGGCATCTCTCCATTTCAGGCTTTGTATGGAATGCCTCCACCTCGATTGCTGTCTTATGTAGCAGGCACCACTGCTAATGATGCAGTAGATCAGCACTTAAGGAATCGAGAACATGTGTTGTCATTATTGAAGGAAAACTTGAAAAAGGCCCAAAGTAGAATGAAGATGCAGGCTAACAAACGGAGATCAGAAAGATCCTTTATGGAAGGTGGCTGGGTTTATCTTAAACTTCAACCTTATAGGCAAAAATCAGTGGCCATGCAACATAACATGAAACTTGCTCCCCAGTATTATGGGCCCTTTCAAGTAATTCAGAAAATTGGGACAGTAGCTTATAAGCTAAGGTTGCCTTCTACATCCAAAATTCATCTAGTCTTTCATGTATCTTCTATGAAGCAGAAATTAAGGGCCCAGATTTACCCTTTGCCTACATTGCCTCCTGTTGATGAAGAAGGAACTGTTCAACCTGAACCTGAACAAATTCTTGGTAGACGAATAAAGAAGGAAAGGAACCAGGCTGTTACTGAAGTTTTGATTAAATGGGTTGGAGCTGCCATGGAGGATAACTCTTGGGAGTTGTTGTACAAATTGAGGTCTACCTATCCTCACTTGGTGGGCACTGTTTTATGAGTGTCACGAGTGCCTTGGGGGCAAGGCCTTGAAGGGATGGAGAGTGTCACGGGTGCCTTGGAACAAGGCCTTGAAGTGGAAGCTATGGTGAGTATGATAGGTTGAAGCTCTGTTACAGAGGAAACGACAGTAGCTGGGAGAAGAAGGTTTGATAGAAGATTGAAGGAGTAACGGTTATAACTACTTTTTATAAATAAGAGGGAAGTCGAGTGTTTTAGTTAAATGGTGCGTTTTGTAATTTTAGATAGCAGTGTTGTTTTGTTGTAAAGGTTGTGTGTTTTGCTTTAAAGTGAAATGGTGAGTATTTGGATAGGACCATTAAGCTGCATTTTACATACCATGCATGGTTGTTTTTGAGTCATCTTCATGCTCTGCGCCTATAAAAGCAGTGCAGCTCCTGTGTAAAATCTGATTGATTGATCATTGAAGTTTAGTTCAATTGGAGGTTGGGAATTCCTCAAAAATTCCTTGACAAGGTTCACGAAGGGAATCTTGCATTGAAATATCTTGTCTTGTGGTGTGAATCTTCTTGATTGTATTCTGTTAGTTCAATTGAGAAGGTGCAGTTGTGTTCCTGTGTAGCAGGTCCATTACACAAGTACTCAGAATCAATCCAGTGGTAGAAGAATCTTTTCAGTTGAGATGGGATGGAGCATGGAGCACGCGACCCTGAGGAGGCAGCACGAATGATGGAGAGATTCGCCTCGATTGGAGACTCGAATGGTTTGGCTACTGCGTTGCATACACACAGAGAGAGGTAGAGAGAGGAAATAGCATTGCAGAGAGAGAGAGGGAGGGAGAGTAGGGTCAGGGTACAAAGGTTTGTGGTCCATTGTGGGAGGATTCTCTCAACCATTGCTAGACTGTGATGGAGTGATTTGGGGAAGAACGTAACCTTGAATGCGAAGCGGTGTTGGGGTGTCCAGAGTCTTTGGGTCAATTCCTTTCATGTGAAACAGTAGTCACGTGGCTGAGAGTGTTTGAAAATATTTCAAACTCATTTGGCTTCCAGAGTACTCCTACCCATACGAGAAATACTCAAGAGCAGCTCAGATTAGTTTGACACCAAACGTAATTTAAGAAGACACAAATGTAGACCAATATGAAGACATATAAATTTATGTTTTTCATTTCTTAATAAATGATTTCTTTTAGCACAAGCTTTGAACAAATTCTTATTAGTACTTCCACATATTGTCTTCTAATTCAAATAAAATATATTTTATTTTATGTAATAGAAATTTTTATGCTTAATGCTTGAGAAAAACTTCTAAACATTAATAGTATTCTAGTCCCTATGTTTTTTAAAATTAACATTATTCTTGACTCTAGAGATACAGGATGTTACACATTGTTAATAGTTTGCATGTGAGATTTGGAGCTCTATGCATATTCTTGTAATTCCATTCCATGAAGAGCATCACCATCTTACTGCATCCTAATCCCTCTAGGCCGTAATGGTGTATAATCATCTACTACGTGTTTCTAGATCTATCACCATTATTGTTATGCCCCCCAGATTCCGTTTGGGATCGAATGGATATCTGAAGTGTCAGGAGATGCAATACAAAATACATGTCCCCGTTCATGACAATTAAAGATACAATGAATCTAGCATGAAGTTAACAATATGCAATATTTACAACAGATAATTTTTTTCTTTGAACAATACTATGTACCAGAAGTAATGTATTTCAAAAACATACACAAACATTATGACATTCACAGTATCATTAACATCTAAAACGTTATAGTACTTGTCCAACATATCTGTAATATAATTAGTATTGGAGAGAGATCCCTAAGTACATGCAGAATTACGGTAACTACTAGGCTAATCCATCGAGTAGCTAGTGCAACTTGGTCAAGAATGCCATAATACTATTGAGGAAACAGAGCATCAAAGTGATAAGCTATGTGTCGTATCATTGTAGTCTAGTTAACCGCCTCCAGTCGATCATCTGCCGCATCTCCTAATCTTAGCACATGATCTACATTCTGAAAAAAATTGTAATTAAGACTACCACCGTGAGATTTGATTATAAATCTCAACAAGTTAACAATAAACTTAACCTACATTTTAAATATGCATGCATGACAATAAAAGCATAAATGCATACATGATAATCATAAATAAGCATGACGTGACTTGGCATATAACATGGCATGATCTTACATGACTTAAATAGAGCATAGTCTGAACTAGAAACTCGACATGACATGAATTGGCATGAGAAGAAATGAATTGTCGTGAACTTAAACATGACATAAAGCGTGAACTAAACATGAATTGAACTTGAACTTAATGTTAAATGACTGAAATTGAACATGAACATAACGTTAAATAACATGAGCATAAACGTGAAATACATAAACTTGAAATCTTTTTCAATAATTAAGCGTGATTAATAAAAGTGACCATATAGTGCTACACGGTTCCCCTTGATCTGTGTGTCCTTATCGATTATCGTATCACAATCCAGATATTTGTACCAGCTGTAAGTGCATTAACATAAGTTCCAATTCACAGGTATTTGCACCTACTGTGGAACACGTAATGTACGTATCCCGTGTCAATTATTCGCAGTATGTATAAAATGAAATTGAAATGTGGGTGGCACCATCGGCTTTAGTGTCTGACTTCTCTCAGATGACCAGTTAATTAGGCCCCATTCGAAGCCTATTGATCTTTACCATGTTAACCCAAAGAATTTTACACTAGTTTAGATACTTCAGCATGAATAAATGAATTCTACTAGTGTATTACCTCATCCTAGTACTTAGGGTATAAATATAAACAGACTTGACCAACTTAAAAATATTGGTTTTGAGATACACAAACTGTATTCAAAACATAACATGACATGAAATGAAAGGACACATGACTTGACGTAACATGAAACAGACAAATAGTAAGTGACATGATATAATGTG
>QEOT01001673.1:208074-229798 GCA_003123785.1 Pterocarya stenoptera | reverse complement strand
TTTAATAAGCCTCAATGAAATAAAGTGGATGGTATAAATTAGGGGAAATAGTAACATTACTCATTTTATTTTGGATTGTTTTATATGGCAATTTTATAATTTATTTTAATATCAATAACATTTTTTTAAATCTTAATTGTAGAGGCATTCATATAATTTTAAAATCTAGAAGGAATTTAAATAATTTTAATTTTTGGTAACTTTAAATATGTCTCCAAGTGTTCTTGGAGACCATCAGAAGCATATCTAAGGAGCGGTAGAAAGGGAAGAATCAGAGCCGAAGGGAAGGACATCAGGAACAAAAAATAGAAATTGGAAGAGGAACATGGACTATTCAATGAGCAAGAGGGGAGAATAAATAGGGAAGAGGCAATAGTTCAAGAGCCTGAACAGGAAGATTGACAGGACATAGGGATGCGATGGTTACGCCAGTTCCCGAGACGTGAGAATGTGCAGTGATGAAACGAATTTAAGAGGGGGAGTGGCAGCGTGCAGAAGAGTAAAATTCTCGCCACCCCCGCATGGCAGAAATTTGCTAGGTAACTGGAAGGGGGTTTTTTATACCTAGCCTGGCCGGGCCAAGCCACTCCACCAAGGTCCATGATCCATGGCTTGGCAAGCTAGGAGGTGATAGCGAAAAAGGCCCAGATCGGCCCGAGAAGGGGGAAAATAATGGCAGTCCCTCAAACTCGGTGCATTAATGAGGGAAAGACCAGTCGGGATTCTATCCCCTATAGGATCGGCAGCATTAAATGCTATGCCGAGTGGCCCCCAAAGTCGAGTCCCTGTTCCTAACAGGGGCAGCCGCATTAAATGCGGCATCATGCCGTCTGGAACAAGGTTGATCATTACTGCTACAAAAGGGTCCTACAAGGGTTTTGATATAAAGGGTGAAAGGCTAGCAACAGAGAGAGGTTACCAATCACTCACTTCCTCTCTAAATTCTTTTACTTCCTTCTTCCTATGCTCTACTAAATACCTTCTGACTTTGGCATCAAAGGTGACATGGTCACACCCAACCACCGCTTCTTCCTCCTTCGCTGGCACCCGGAGTACCGTCATAGTTGGTGGCTAGAAAACACGCATTAAAAACTATCTTCAAGTGTAACTGGCACTTTCCATCAACCAAAAAGTACTTTAATTGATCAAAAAGTGAAATAATTGGGTTCTCTTTGAGTGCTCAAACACATAGGCTACCTCATCAGTTTGGACCCTATTCTTTTATTGCATACCCTTATGCTTTCCCAGGTGCAAGTCATATCTTTACTACGTGCGTGAAAAAGGAAGTTATATCTCTACATGACAATGAAAATTTTGTCCAGACACAAGTGGAGAAACTTCTATCTGCATTGGTGTAGTAGTTGGATAGCAATTTGTTGTGCCTTTTTGGTTATGCTACTCCTGGGAGTAGGGATATATGTTGTTCAACAAAAGAAGCATGCAGAAGAAGCCATTGGATTTAGTAAACCATTTGGCAATTAATACGTAAAATTAATTTTATTGTGATTGATTTTACAGCTCAAATTCAAGACTATTTATCTAAGGAAGATGAAACATCATGCATTTCTTGGCTTATATGGCTAATTTTCTCAATATCTCAGCTTCTTGGACATCAAGTGGCAATGATAGAGCGGTGCAGTACAACAATTAAAAGGTGCAAGATGGTTCTCTTATAATGAACTTCAAAACTGCACCAATAATTTCGTCGAGAGAAATGAGATAGGTTCTTGAGCATATGGCAAGGTAAATATCTCATGTCCACCTGATTGGCTAACATCAATTACTTCCACATGGCCGGGGAAAGGGATTGTAAAGTTCACCATAGTCAAGGTCAACTACTCCACGAAATAGGCGGAAACATAACACATTGCGACAATATATAACTGCTGCTAGCGTAACCAAGTTTCTGTGGAAGACTATAGTATGTTGGTTCAGCATACCATGAGTCATCATTGTGGATAAAGGGCAATAGTTTGACTCCGACCACTACTTAGATTGGTGCACAGAGATGAGCATAAAAGGCATATGTTCCTCCTCGAAGCACTCCCAAGCCAACAAGTAAGCCGAAGTGATCAACAAAACTTTGGTAGGGATCTTGAAGAAGACGTTGGCAGCTAAAAAGGGAGCATGGGTAGAAGAGCTCCCAAGGATTTTGTGGGCATATTGAACCACCGTTAAAACCCCAAATGAGGAAACCCCTTTCGCCTTAACTTACGAAAGTAAAGTGGTGATCCCAGTGGAGGTAGGAATGCCGAGTTACAAAGTCTAGTACTTCGAAGAATGACCGAAGAAAGAGGCATTACGTGAGAACTTGGACTTGGTGTTGTGGGAATTTATTTCATACATTTTCTTAGTCCTAATTGTTTTGATTCAAAGTGTTTTGTACGTTTCTTAGCTCGTTTTTCTAAAATTTTAGGTGTCTTTTACATTTATTTATTTCTTAGAAATTCTTGGTATTTTTCAAGTATTTAATTATTTAATTAGATTAAATTTGGGAAGATGTGAAGAGGTAGAAATCGGGCTAGGCCTAGAAAGCAAATCCTAGTTGGTATAGTCTAGTCAAACCAGAACACTGTTTGATTTTTGGGTTCTAACTGGAGCTATGAACCTTGGTTTCAAGTTTTCTTTGGTTTGATGGAAAGCTAAGATGTAGCCGTAAAATGTTTATGAAGAACCCAAAACCCAGTTCTGCCGTTTTAAAGTTTAAAACTTAGTAGAAACGGAGAAGCCCAATCTGTCCAGAAGTTTACTACAGCCCAGACCCTGTTTTGGTTTTTAGCCTATAACTGGAGTTCTAGAAGTCAACCTAAAGCATGCCTAGTTATGTTTGAAAGCTGAGAACAAGATATAAAACTTTCATGAATGACTCAACTCCAAATTGTGTCATTTTGATGCTTTAAATCCAACTGGAAGTCGGTCAGCCAAAAATGCCAGATTTTCAGTAGCAACTATGGGAGAAATTTTTGTTTTCAAATTTGAAAAGAGAATCAATTTTGAATGGATTGGATGGCCTGCAGATATGGAATGAGGGTTCTAAAAAGAAAAATTTCCAGAGGGTTTGAGAGTAATTTGGATAAAAAAAATCATAGAAAGAATCCACAAGAAATCTAAATCTGAAATACGCTAGGAGACAACCTGGACATACTTTACTATTTTAACCATAACTTCCTACTAAAACATCCAATTGATTCACTTCTTAAAGGGTTGGAAAGATAACTTAAAAGGCTACAACTTTGTATTTAGGAAAGATTTCAAAAGTCGGACTCCTAAAGCATGTAAGCGGCTGCCAAGATAAATCCTAAAAGTTAGGCGACTGTTTTAAGGGGGAATCATGAAAAAATTAGAATTTCTTTTCTACCCTATATAAGCATATCATTGGCATGAAATTGAGAGACGATGATTGAGGGAAGAGTCGTAATTCTGAAAGGAAGAATGAAGGTCACGATTTCTACAATTATAGAGTTCTTTTTCTCTTTCTCTAATTTTTAGTTGCCGAATTGTTATTAAGGATGTTGAATTCGAATTTATGTTTGAGAAATAATTGAATTATTTTATTAGCTATGATTTGTCAGTTTTCTTATTCTAGGGCTAGGATGTAGTTATTGAATTTTGGATATGATTTGAGTATGGTTGTATTGAATACCCTTTGTTAATTGTAATTGGATGATTTCGATTTTCATTTTTGCAATTTACTCGCCATGAATTGCATGCTTAAGATGTTACATGAGGTAACGAAAGTTGAAGTTCAATATTAGCTCGTGAATTTATCAAACCTTCGCAGTATAGTTTAGAAATAAATACACACATTTGTGATCTACATTCAAGAATTCCACAGAACATAATGAATTTATATTTAATTTCTGTAATCACGACAGTAGACATAGGATTAATATAGGTATAGGTGTTATACCTTGAAAGAGGATATCACATAAAAAAGGAAATTCAGTCATTGTAATTAGCAAAACATTAATGCAAGCAACCAGGTTTAAACTCATTGAATGAATTCAATTGAGAAAATCCAAGCCCTAGGATACGAAAACTAACAAATCATAACTAATAAAATAATCCAATTATTTATCAAACATAAATTCGAATTCAACATCCTTAATAACAATTCAGCAACTAAAATTAGAAAAAGAGAAAATGAACTTTGTAATTGCATAAATCGTAAGTTTTGTTCTTCTTTTCAGAATTACGGCTCTTCCTTCAATCATCGTCTCTTAATTTCGTGCCAATGATATGCTTATCTAGGATAGAAAAGAAATCCTAATATTTTCATGATTCTCCCTTAAAACGTTGCCTAACTTTTAAGAATTATCTTGGAAGCCATGTATGTGCTTCAGAAATTCGAATTACAAAATCCTTCATAGAGAAAATGTTGTAGTCCTTTAAGATATTTTTTCAACCCATCAAGAATCGCATCAATCGGATGTGTGAGTAGAAAGTTTTGGTCAAAACAGTAAAGTATGTCTAAGTTATCTCCTAGCTCATTTTGGATTTGGATTTCTTGTGGATTACTTTTATGATTTTTTTTTTCTTGATCCAAATTACTCTCAATCCCTCTGAAACTTTTTCCTTTTAGAACCCTCCTTCCATATCTACAGGTCATCCAATCCATTTAAAATAGATTCTCTTTTCAAATTTTAAAATAAAAGATTTCTCCCATATCTGCTACTGAAAATCCAGAATTCTTGGTTGACCGACTTCTAGCTAGATTTGGAGCATCCAAACAACACATTTCAGAGTTACATCCTTCATCAAAGTTTTAGATATCGTTCTCAGATTTTAAACACACCTAGGTTTGCTTTATTCTGACTTCTAGAACTCTAGATACAGGCTGCAAATTGAAACAGGGTCTAGGCTGCAATAAACTTCTCGACAGATTCGGACTTCTACGTTTCTACTAAGTTTTGAACTGCAAAATGGCAGAGCTGGGTTTTGGGCTCTTCATAAAAGTTTTAGGCCTACGTCTAAGTTTTCCATCAAGCCAAACAACACCTGAAATCAAGGTCTGTAGTAGTTAGAACCCAAAAACCGAACAGTGTTCTGGTTTGACTAGACCAGACCAACTAGGATGTTCTCTCTAGGCCTAGCTCGATTTTTGCCTTTTCACATCATCACAATTTCAACCTAATTCAATAATTAAACACCTGAAAAATACAAAGAATTTTTAAGAATTAAATAAATGTAAAAGACACCTAAAATTCTAGAAAAATGAGCTAAAAAACATACAAAACACTCTGAGAACTTGGACCTGGTAGAGGAAAGGAGAGAAGAAGCGGAAGTAAGGATGGCCGCCAAATAAGAGGAAAATGAAACAATAGTTCAACAGAAGAGTAAGGCCCATATCATTCAAAATCAGGGAGATGGTTTTGAAAGGAAACCAGAGTGACCTCAAAGAATAAGCGAAGCTCGGATTGAAATGGGAAGGACCATACGTAGTCACATCATGCCACTAACTTGGAGCCTATTGGCTAAAGGACGTCGAGGGAAAAGAGCTGCAGTGCCCGTAAGCCTGCCATCTCAATCAAACTATTTTGTGTCCTACCATGTCTCAATATTTATTATTATTGCACTAAAACCATGCTCCCAAAGCCGAGCTAGCACTCGCACGATGAGCAAAGAAGGAAGCAGCTTTTTAAGCATTTTCCTTCTCTCCATCTAGTGCGGTTTTGCCCATTGCCCACCTAGCTCACAAAGTCGAGCACCACGCTTGCACGGCAACCAAAGGAGAAAACAGCTTCCTTAAGCATATTCCTCCTCGCCATCTAGCACTGTCAAGCCCATCTCTAGCCAAGCGCACAAAGTCGAGCTCTGTGCTCACATGACAACCAAAGGAGGAAACCCTTTCCTTAATTGTTTCCCTTCTTGCCCTCTAGTGTGATCGAGCCCATCTCCTGCCTAGCTCACAAAACTAAGCTTCCCACTCACATGATGACCAAAGGAGGAAACAACTTCCTCAAGTGTTTCCCTCCTCACCATCGAGCTCATCTCCCACCTAGCTCTCAAAGTCAAGCTCCGCGCTCTCACGGAGACAAAAGCAGTAAACAACTTCGGTAAGTGTTTCCCTCCTCACCATCTAGCATAGCTGAGCCCATATCTTGCCTAGCTCACAAAGTTGAACTCCGCGCTCACTCGATGACAAAAGGAGCAAATAACTTTCTTAAGCGTTTCCCTCATCGCTTGTGTGGCAACCAAAGGAGGAAATAGCTTCCTTAAGCGTCTCCTTCCTTGCATCTAGTGCAGTCAAGCTCATCTCCCGCCTAGCTCTCAAAGCTGAACTCCGCACTCACACATCGACCAAAGGAGGAAATAGCGTCCTTAAGTGTTTCCCTTCTCACCATCAAGTGCAGTCGAGCCCATATCCCGTCTAGCACACAAAGCCGTGGTTCGTGCGGCCAAATGAGGAAACATCTTCCTTAAGCGTTTCCCTCCTCACCATCTAGCCCTGTTGAGCCCATACCTCACCTAGATCACAAAGCCAATCTCCATGCTTGCAGAGTGACCAATGGAGGAAACATCTTCCTTAAGTGTTTCCCTCATCTCCATCTAGTGCGGTCGAGCCCATATTTCGCCTAACTCACAAAGCCGAGCTCCGCACTCACATAGCTACCAAAGGAGGAGATAATTTTGTTAAGTGTTTCTCTCCTTGCCATCTAGCATGGTCGAGCCGATCTCCAGCTAGCTCTCAAAGTCGAATTCCTCACTTACGTGGTGACCAAAGGAGGAAATGACTTACTTAAGCTTTTCCCTCCTTGAATCTAGTGTGGTCAAGCCCATATCCCGCCTAACTCTCAAAGACAACTGGTCCTGCACTCGCATGGTAGTCCCAAAAAGGGGACACTCTCCTAAGCATACGGCCTCAAAGTTGAGCATCGTCGAACCCCAATTGTGCCTAGATGAAAGAATGCCTTCCCAAGATGCCCCTTATTTCCTCAATGAAACAGTTAACAAGGAGGCCTGGACAACTTCACCTAGTAGATGAGCCCAAAAGCTTCCTCGCCAATTGAAGGGGAGAACTAGTATCTACGTAGACAACTTGCTTGTTGACGGAAAGGCAGGACCCGTCAAGATAGGTTCCTAAAGGCCCAACCTTACATGGTACTCAANCAAATGAGGAAACATCTTCCTTAAGCGTTTCCCTCCTCACCATCTAGCCCTGTTGAGCCCATACCTCACCTAGATCACAAAGCCAATCTCCATGCTTGCAGAGTGACCAATGGAGGAAACATCTTCCTTAAGTGTTTCCCTCATCTCCATCTAGTGCGGTCGAGCCCATATTTCGCCTAACTCACAAAGCCGAGCTCCGCACTCACATAGCTACCAAAGGAGGAGATAATTTTGTTAAGTGTTTCCCTCCTTGCCATCTAGCATGGTCGAGCCGATCTCCAGCTAGCTCTCAAAGTCGAATTCCTCACTTACGTGGTGACCAAAGGAGGAAATGACTTACTTAAGCTTTTCCCTCCTTGAATCTAGTGTGGTCAAGCCCATATCCCGCCTAACTCTCAAAGACAACTGGTCCTGCACTCGCATGGTAGTCCCAAAAAGGGGACACTCTCCTAAGCATACGGCCTCAAAGTTGAGCATCGTCGAACCCCAATTGTGCCTAGATGAAAGAATGCCTTCCCAAGATGCCCCTTATTTCCTCAATGAAACAGTTAACAAGGAGGCCTGGACAACTTCACCTAGTAATCCAACGAGTAGATGAGCCCAAAAGCTTCCTCGCCAATTGAAGGGGAGAACTAGTATCTACGTAGACAACTTGCTTGTTGACGGAAAGGCAGGACCCGTTNTCAAAGTGTTTTTGAAAAAATGTCGAGGAATCTCGATGGGAAACAAATATGGATTTTTCTGCATATCATGCATTGTATCTCATGTTTATTATTAATCATGCATATCTTATTTTTGTGCAAGTTGGTTGTTTAACGTACTAAGATTTCAAAAAAATCTCATCCATGTGAATCCACTACTATTCCCCCTGGAATGGTAGAAGTTGTGTTAGGACCAGCTTACAATGAATATATAGGATGAACCACTGGCTTCGGATGGTTGAGGATGAGCCCGATTTGGAGAAGAGGCTAGACTTGATATTAACATTCATAGCATTGATTCTATATATTATAGAGCGGATGAGAGAGTTGGTCCAATTATGTAGTATGGGTAGTGATAGGGTTACTTGTAGTCATAGTGATAGCGTTACTACCCTATCACCACCCATCTACTACTCCTAGTGCATTTCAAGTTTTTTAATTTTTTTTATCATTTTCTTTTAAGTATTCTTTTAACATCCTTAATTACTAAGAAAAAAATTAAAAAAATATAACTTTACTAATATTCACTTCCTTAATCATTAAGTAAAATTAAAAATTTAAAAAAAAATCAAACACAAAAAGAGTAGTTGATGGGTAGTAGTAGGGTAGTAACCCTATCATTATTCATATAGTATATGTATTAGGAAGATTCTATCTCTCACTTTATGTTGAACTTATGTGGACCTCTTAAGTGAGAAATATCTAGTTATGATTTATTAATCAATGGGATGTTTAGTTCATTCTGGCATCAAATATTTGTGTCACTCTTAAATTTCGCTGTAATTATTACATATTTGTAGTTGCATATTAGGATGCATCACATATTAACTGTCATGAACGGGATTATGTAACCATATGTTGCATGTCCCAACACTCTAACTCTCTATTTCATCACAAGCGAAGGTTGGGACGTCACACCTAATCCAAATTAAGGAGGGGATGAGAATCTCTCCACAAATGTTTATCTTTCATTTCCAAAAGTTGAATCAATAATACGTCAAAAAAAACTCACAAATTTTCAATAACCAGACATTGCTAGCTAGCTAGCTAGCTAATTAGTCTAGCAGGTGAAATCGACGAAAAGGATAAGTCACGGACTGGGAGAGCAGTGAGAGTGAGTTGTGCTTAAAGACAAACAAAAATTAACCAATTATATAACCGAGAAAGAAGCTGGAAATTAAGGCAATCATATTCCAACCTGGCCTCAATATCCTGACTCAGCGAGTTAGTCAAGCACGCGCTTCTTGATCGTTCGCGAAGAAGGCGAAGAGAAAGACGTTGAGTTCATCTTGTCCGAAACAGCTAGTTAGTCAAGCATGCGCCTTTTACAATCCGGAGTATATTTTATTTGAGTTAATGTTATTATGCCTTTTAAGTTATACTGCTCTCTACGTTCGATTGACATGATATCATATTGTGTTGACAAATAATTTATTAAAAAAATTAAAAATATTGACATAAAAAGATAGAGATAATTTAAGATTTTAGTCTTCCTATTAATTTTTTTTATTTTCGGGCGCTATTTTGTTTTGATATATATTTTTAAAATTTTTTTAATAAGCCTCAATGAAATAAAGTGGATGGTATAAATTAGGGGAAATAGTAACATTACTCATTTTATTTTGGATTGTTTTATATGGCAATTTTATAATTTATTTTAATATCAATAACATTTTTTTAAATCTTAATTGTAGAGGCATTCATATAATTTTAAAATCTAGAAGGAATTTAAATAATTTTAATTTTTGGTAACTTTAAATATGTCTCCAAGTGTTCTTGGAGACCATCAGAAGCATATCTAAGGAGCGGTAGAAAGGGAAGAATCAGAGCCGAAGGGAAGGACATCAGGAACAAAAAATAGAAATTGGAAGAGGAACATGGACTATTCAATGAGCAAGAGGGGAGAATAAATAGGGAAGAGGCAATAGTTCAAGAGCCTGAACAGGAAGATTGACAGGACATAGGGATGCGATGGTTACGCCAGTTCCCGAGACGTGAGAATGTGCAGTGATGAAACGAATTTAAGAGGGGGAGTGGCAGCGTGCAGAAGAGTAAAATTCTCGCCACCCCTGCATGGCAGAAATTTGCTAGGTAACTGGAAGGGGGTTTTTTATACCTAGCCTGGCCGGGCCAAGCCACTCCACCAAGGTCCATGATCCATGGCTTGGCAAGCTAGGAGGTGATAGCGAAAAAGGCCCAGATCGGCCCGAGAAGGGGGAAAATAATGGCAGTCCCTCAAACTCGGTGCATTAATGAGGGAAAGACCAGTCGGGATTCTATCCCCTATAGGATCGGCAGCATTAAATGCTATGCCGAGTGGCCCCCAAAGTCGAGTCCCTGTTCCTAACAGGGGCAGCCGCATTAAATGCGGCATCATGCCGTCTGGAACAAGGTTGATCATTACTGCTACAAAAGGGTCCTACAAGGGTTTTGATATAAAGGGTGAAAGGCTAGCAACAGAGAGAGGTTACCAATCACTCACTTCCTCTCTAAATTCTTTTACTTCCTTCTTCCTATGCTCTACTAAATACCTTCTGACTTTGGCATCAAAGGTGACATGGTCACACCCAACCACCGCTTCTTCCTCCTTCGCTGGCACCCGGAGTACCGTCATAGTTGGTGGCTAGAAAACACGCATTAAAAACTATCTTCAAGTGTAACTGGCACTTTCCATCAACCAAAAAGTACTTTAATTGATCAAAAAGTGAAATAATTGGGTTCTCTTTGAGTGCTCAAACACATAGGCTACCTCATCAGTTTGGACCCTATTCTTTTATTGCATACCCTTATGCTTTCCCAGGTGCAAGTCATATCTTTACTACGTGCGTGAAAAAGGAAGTTATATCTCTACATGACAATGAAAATTTTGTCCAGACACAAGTGGAGAAACTTCTATCTGCATTGGTGTAGTAGTTGGATAGCAATTTGTTGTGCCTTTTTGGTTATGCTACTCCTGGGAGTAGGGATATATGTTGTTCAACAAAAGAAGCATGCAGAAGAAGCCATTGGATTTAGTAAACCATTTGGCAATTAATACGTAAAATTAATTTTATTGTGATTGATTTTACAGCTCAAATTCAAGACTATTTATCTAAGGAAGATGAAACATCATGCATTTCTTGGCTTATATGGCTAATTTTCTCAATATCTCAGCTTCTTGGACATCAAGTGGCAATGATAGAGCGGTGCAGTACAACAATTAAAAGGTGCAAGATGGTTCTCTTATAATGAACTTCAAAACTGCACCAATAATTTCGTCGAGAGAAATGAGATAGGTTCTTGAGCATATGGCAAGGTAAATATCTCATGTCCACCTGATTGGCTAACATCAATTACTTCCACATGGCCGGGGAAAGGGATTGTAAAGTTCACCATAGTCAAGGTCAACTACTCCACGAAATAGGCGGAAACATAACACATTGCGACAATATATAACTGCTGCTAGCGTAACCAAGTTTCTGTGGAAGACTATAGTATGTTGGTTCAGCATACCATGAGTCATCATTGTGGATAAAGGGCAATAGTTTGACTCCGACCACTACTTAGATTGGTGCACAGAGATGAGCATAAAAGGCATATGTTCCTCCTCGAAGCACTCCCAAGCCAACAAGTAAGCCGAAGTGATCAACAAAACTTTGGTAGGGATCTTGAAGAAGACGTTGGCAGCTAAAAAGGGAGCATGGGTAGAAGAGCTCCCAAGGATTTTGTGGGCATATTGAACCACCGTTAAAACCCCAAATGAGGAAACCCCTTTCGCCTTAACTTACGAAAGTAAAGTGGTGATCCCAGTGGAGGTAGGAATGCCGAGTTACAAAGTCTAGTACTTCGAAGAATGACCGAAGAAAGAGGCATTACGTGAGAACTTGGACTTGGTGTTGTGGGAATTTATTTCATACATTTTCTTAGTCCTAATTGTTTTGATTCAAAGTGTTTTGTACGTTTCTTAGCTCGTTTTTCTAAAATTTTAGGTGTCTTTTACATTTATTTATTTCTTAGAAATTCTTGGTATTTTTCAAGTATTTAATTATTTAATTAGATTAAATTTGGGAAGATGTGAAGAGGTAGAAATCGGGCTAGGCCTAGAAAGCAAATCCTAGTTGGTATAGTCTAGTCAAACCAGAACACTGTTTGATTTTTGGGTTCTAACTGGAGCTATGAACCTTGGTTTCAAGTTTTCTTTGGTTTGATGGAAAGCTAAGATGTAGCCGTAAAATGTTTATGAAGAACCCAAAACCCAGTTCTGCCGTTTTAAAGTTTAAAACTTAGTAGAAACGGAGAAGCCCAATCTGTCCAGAAGTTTACTACAGCCCAGACCCTGTTTTGGTTTTTAGCCTATAACTGGAGTTCTAGAAGTCAACCTAAAGCATGCCTAGTTATGTTTGAAAGCTGAGAACAAGATATAAAACTTTCATGAATGACTCAACTCCAAATTGTGTCATTTTGATGCTTTAAATCCAACTGGAAGTCGGTCAGCCAAAAATGCCAGATTTTCAGTAGCAACTATGGGAGAAATTTTTGTTTTCAAATTTGAAAAGAGAATCAATTTTGAATGGATTGGATGGCCTGCAGATATGGAATGAGGGTTCTAAAAAGAAAAATTTCCAGAGGGTTTGAGAGTAATTTGGATAAAAAAAATCATAGAAAGAATCCACAAGAAATCTAAATCTGAAATACGCTAGGAGACAACCTGGACATACTTTACTATTTTAACCATAACTTCCTACTAAAACATCCAATTGATTCACTTCTTAAAGGGTTGGAAAGATAACTTAAAAGGCTACAACTTTGTATTTAGGAAAGATTTCAAAAGTCGGACTCCTAAAGCATGTAAGCGGCTGCCAAGATAAATCCTAAAAGTTAGGCGACTGTTTTAAGGGGGAATCATGAAAAAATTAGAATTTCTTTTCTACCCTATATAAGCATATCATTGGCATGAAATTGAGAGACGATGATTGAGGGAAGAGTCGTAATTCTGAAAGGAAGAATGAAGGTCACGATTTCTACAATTATAGAGTTCTTTTTCTCTTTCTCTAATTTTTAGTTGCCGAATTGTTATTAAGGATGTTGAATTCGAATTTATGTTTGAGAAATAATTGAATTATTTTATTAGCTATGATTTGTCAGTTTTCTTATTCTAGGGCTAGGATGTAGTTATTGAATTTTGGATATGATTTGAGTATGGTTGTATTGAATACCCTTTGTTAATTGTAATTGGATGATTTCGATTTTCATTTTTGCAATTTACTCGCCATGAATTGCATGCTTAAGATGTTACATGAGGTAACGAAAGTTGAAGTTCAATATTAGCTCGTGAATTTATCAAACCTTCGCAGTATAGTTTAGAAATAAATACACACATTTGTGATCTACATTCAAGAATTCCACAGAACATAATGAATTTATATTTAATTTCTGTAATCACGACAGTAGACATAGGATTAATATAGGTATAGGTGTTATACCTTGAAAGAGGATATCACATAAAAAAGGAAATTCAGTCATTGTAATTAGCAAAACATTAATGCAAGCAACCAGGTTTAAACTCATTGAATGAATTCAATTGAGAAAATCCAAGCCCTAGGATACGAAAACTAACAAATCATAACTAATAAAATAATCCAATTATTTATCAAACATAAATTCGAATTCAACATCCTTAATAACAATTCAGCAACTAAAATTAGAAAAAGAGAAAATGAACTTTGTAATTGCATAAATCGTAAGTTTTGTTCTTCTTTTCAGAATTACGGCTCTTCCTTCAATCATCGTCTCTTAATTTCGTGCCAATGATATGCTTATCTAGGATAGAAAAGAAATCCTAATATTTTCATGATTCTCCCTTAAAACGTTGCCTAACTTTTAAGAATTATCTTGGAAGCCATGTATGTGCTTCAGAAATTCGAATTACAAAATCCTTCATAGAGAAAATGTTGTAGTCCTTTAAGATATTTTTTCAACCCATCAAGAATCGCATCAATCGGATGTGTGAGTAGAAAGTTTTGGTCAAAACAGTAAAGTATGTCTAAGTTATCTCCTAGCTCATTTTGGATTTGGATTTCTTGTGGATTACTTTTATGATTTTTTTTTTCTTGATCCAAATTACTCTCAATCCCTCTGAAACTTTTTCCTTTTAGAACCCTCCTTCCATATCTACAGGTCATCCAATCCATTTAAAATAGATTCTCTTTTCAAATTTTAAAATAAAAGATTTCTCCCATATCTGCTACTGAAAATCCAGAATTCTTGGTTGACCGACTTCTAGCTAGATTTGGAGCATCCAAACAACACATTTCAGAGTTACATCCTTCATCAAAGTTTTAGATATCGTTCTCAGATTTTAAACACACCTAGGTTTGCTTTATTCTGACTTCTAGAACTCTAGATACAGGCTGCAAATTGAAACAGGGTCTAGGCTGCAATAAACTTCTCGACAGATTCGGACTTCTACGTTTCTACTAAGTTTTGAACTGCAAAATGGCAGAGCTGGGTTTTGGGCTCTTCATAAAAGTTTTAGGCCTACGTCTAAGTTTTCCATCAAGCCAAACAACACCTGAAATCAAGGTCTGTAGTAGTTAGAACCCAAAAACCGAACAGTGTTCTGGTTTGACTAGACCAGACCAACTAGGATGTTCTCTCTAGGCCTAGCTCGATTTTTGCCTTTTCACATCATCACAATTTCAACCTAATTCAATAATTAAACACCTGAAAAATACAAAGAATTTTTAAGAATTAAATAAATGTAAAAGACACCTAAAATTCTAGAAAAATGAGCTAAAAAACATACAAAACACTCTGAGAACTTGGACCTGGTAGAGGAAAGGAGAGAAGAAGCGGAAGTAAGGATGGCCGCCAAATAAGAGGAAAATGAAACAATAGTTCAACAGAAGAGTAAGGCCCATATCATTCAAAATCAGGGAGATGGTTTTGAAAGGAAACCAGAGTGACCTCAAAGAATAAGCGAAGCTCGGATTGAAATGGGAAGGACCATACGTAGTCACATCATGCCACTAACTTGGAGCCTATTGGCTAAAGGACGTCGAGGGAAAAGAGCTGCAGTGCCCGTAAGCCTGCCATCTCAATCAAACTATTTTGTGTCCTACCATGTCTCAATATTTATTATTATTGCACTAAAACCATGCTCCCAAAGCCGAGCTAGCACTCGCACGATGAGCAAAGAAGGAAGCAGCTTTTTAAGCATTTTCCTTCTCTCCATCTAGTGCGGTTTTGCCCATTGCCCACCTAGCTCACAAAGTCGAGCACCACGCTTGCACGGCAACCAAAGGAGAAAACAGCTTCCTTAAGCATATTCCTCCTCGCCATCTAGCACTGTCAAGCCCATCTCTAGCCAAGCGCACAAAGTCGAGCTCTGTGCTCACATGACAACCAAAGGAGGAAACCCTTTCCTTAATTGTTTCCCTTCTTGCCCTCTAGTGTGATCGAGCCCATCTCCTGCCTAGCTCACAAAACTAAGCTTCCCACTCACATGATGACCAAAGGAGGAAACAACTTCCTCAAGTGTTTCCCTCCTCACCATCGAGCTCATCTCCCACCTAGCTCTCAAAGTCAAGCTCCGCGCTCTCACGGAGACAAAAGCAGTAAACAACTTCGGTAAGTGTTTCCCTCCTCACCATCTAGCATAGCTGAGCCCATATCTTGCCTAGCTCACAAAGTTGAACTCCGCGCTCACTCGATGACAAAAGGAGCAAATAACTTTCTTAAGCGTTTCCCTCATCGCTTGTGTGGCAACCAAAGGAGGAAATAGCTTCCTTAAGCGTCTCCTTCCTTGCATCTAGTGCAGTCAAGCTCATCTCCCGCCTAGCTCTCAAAGCTGAACTCCGCACTCACACATCGACCAAAGGAGGAAATAGCGTCCTTAAGTGTTTCCCTTCTCACCATCAAGTGCAGTCGAGCCCATATCCCGTCTAGCACACAAAGCCGTGGTTCGTGCGGCCAAATGAGGAAACATCTTCCTTAAGCGTTTCCCTCCTCACCATCTAGCCCTGTTGAGCCCATACCTCACCTAGATCACAAAGCCAATCTCCATGCTTGCAGAGTGACCAATGGAGGAAACATCTTCCTTAAGTGTTTCCCTCATCTCCATCTAGTGCGGTCGAGCCCATATTTCGCCTAACTCACAAAGCCGAGCTCCGCACTCACATAGCTACCAAAGGAGGAGATAATTTTGTTAAGTGTTTCCCTCCTTGCCATCTAGCATGGTCGAGCCGATCTCCAGCTAGCTCTCAAAGTCGAATTCCTCACTTACGTGGTGACCAAAGGAGGAAATGACTTACTTAAGCTTTTCCCTCCTTGAATCTAGTGTGGTCAAGCCCATATCCCGCCTAACTCTCAAAGACAACTGGTCCTGCACTCGCATGGTAGTCCCAAAAAGGGGACACTCTCCTAAGCATACGGCCTCAAAGTTGAGCATCGTCGAACCCCAATTGTGCCTAGATGAAAGAATGCCTTCCCAAGATGCCCCTTATTTCCTCAATGAAACAGTTAACAAGGAGGCCTGGACAACTTCACCTAGTAATCCAACGAGTAGATGAGCCCAAAAGCTTCCTCGCCAATTGAAGGGGAGAACTAGTATCTACGTAGACAACTTGCTTGTTGACGGAAAGGCAGGACCCGTTAAGATAGGTTCCTAAAGGCCCAACCTTACATGGTACTCAAACTCAACGAAACTCTAGTAGAAGAAAAAACAAAACAAGGGGCACACACAAGAAATCAGAAAAAGTAGTATAGCTAGAAAATCACATCCATTGCTCAAGATCAACTACAAGAGTTATTACAACTGCAAAGGAAAAATACAAATCAAGGATTCGGGGTTGTGGGGGAAAGGCATCGGGCATCAAATCCCTACCTAGACAATCGAGGAATTGAAGTGACTGGCAATCGGGCTTGAGGATCTTCAAGGCAAGGTTATTCAAGACGGTTTGAGGGTTCTCCATCAAATGGTCCCTCAACCTCTCCAAGTCTTGCTTATACTCATAGCCCCAAGTCCTATTGCAAACCACCTTAGCCCCCGACAACTAAAGAGAAAGTTGGACCAGGTCTTCCTTGAAAGAAGCCAACTCAGGTTCCAAAACGGCTATCTATAGATCCTAGAAAACTAGTTGTTCCTTGGAATAAGCCAACTCAGACTCCAAAGTCACGATCTAGTGGTCTCAGGAGGAGACTTTCCTCCTAGTACATAGTAGGGAGTCGCTAAGCTTGACGTACTTGTCCTACATCCTCTTCAAACCCCTCTGGGCAACCTCATGTCAAGCCTTGAGACTCTCCATTTTGCCCTAAAGGCAGTTGAGGTCCATGCGCAGGCCCAGACAAGATCCCTTTGCTAAGTCCATCGTAGTCGCATACCCGCAACATTGCTCCTTGGTCTCCTCCAACTCCACCTCCAGGTAGGTCAACCAATCCAGACCAATGTCCCTCAAGGCATTAGTAGATTTCTTTTTTATGGCGTTAGCAAATTTTTTTGTTTTTTTTGGTTTGCCCCTTGAGGCGATTTTCCATTGGTATTGATGTTAAAGTTCATTTATTGTAACTCACACTAAGTGGTCAGGGAGTCAGGGAGCCCGTCAACCCCCTAGTCCATCTTAGGCAGTTGCGGAACCCGTCTACTTGTTCTCAAAGGTAACCCACAGGAGACGGTTGTGGAGTTAGGAGGCTCGTTCACGGAGGTAACCCCCTGGCAGTAGTTGTGGCACAAATGTCAACACTCAAAGTTTGCTAAAGGAGGTGCTTGTTCGTACTAGCATTGATGGTCAAGCGCAAGTGCAAGGGCACACAACTTTATGTACGAGGGTAGAAGTAGTCAAAGAACTGTCATCGCCTGTTAGTCCCTATGCGAGTCGAGGGACTTGGCTTTGTGGGTAAGGGTTGAAGCAGTCAAGGGATTGTCATCGTCCCTTGTTTGCCATAAGTCAAGGGAGTTGGCTTTGTAGGTGAGGGTTGAAGCAGTCAACGGACTGTTATCATCCGTTGTTCACTGTGTGCAGGTTGAGGGACTCGACTTCATAGGTGAGGGTCGAAATAGTTAAGGGACTAACATCGCCCGTTGTTTGCCACATGCAGGTTGGGGGACTCGTCTGAAGGAGATGCTCAACCACGCTGCTATTGTGGGAGATAGGCTCGAACATGCCGATGTTACGAGAGGTAAGGCACGATCGCTCCGCTATAGCGGGAGGAAGGGTTCAACCGTATTGCTATGGCAGGAGACAAGGTTGGACCCCATTGATTACAAATGCATTGTTCAAGAGTTCGGAAAATTTGTCTACATGATTTGTAGAAGACAACTGACAAGCCTTGCATTTGTCTTTGAGGTGGGATCGATGATTTTCCAACCTTACAATCCGATTGCTCGTCATATGGGTGCCATGCAATGTGTTGTGGTGCGGCGAGCGGCTGCGACGAGCAAAGCCTGCTGGGTTGATGAAGTCTTGGTTGTCAGCTCATTTGGCTAACCACATTCATGGCCATCAGCATCCTCCTGTGTCAGGTAGTTGGCAGGTTGTTTGTCTATCCTCGTCCATCATTATGCAGGTGCATGTTGTCATATGGTGACCAAGCTGATGGTGGTCTCTATGTCATCGTGTGAGACTCAACTACTGCGGAGTTAGGACTCTTAGTCAGTGTACACATCCTCATGCCGGCATTTTTGCATGTCAAACGTTGTGATATCTCCTGGAAAGATTTTGCCTGGTCTTGTCCGCATGCTTTGTCATGGGCTCACTGCCTGCTGCCAAGACGACTACCTGTGGTGGATCATTGCTAGCTACAAGGTTGTCAGCCATCTCCCTTGGGTTTCCCATCATAGGAGTGGCTTGTTGCTGCTTAGTGTGAGGCTGGTGAGATGTTTTCTGCCATGAATGGTGCGAATAGCAAACATTCAACCATGTGCATGGTGGCAGCAACGTAGCGTATGTAGTGTTTGAACAAGTTCATGGTGGCAGATCGTTACCTACCACAAGGGTGGTGAGCTACTTGTTGCCTGCCATGTGTGTTGTATGTTTGTCATCCACCATAAGGGTGGCAGGCTATAGAAAATGCCAACGAGCATTGAGGTGGCCGTCGGTGGCTCCACAAGCTCACAGTTGGGTGTGAAACTCCTGTGGTATGAAGCATTGGTGTCAAGCAACCTTTCATGATGTGCACTGGTTATGGTGGTGAGGAATGGTGAAAAACATGGTCTCTGTGGTCGGGGACCACTTTGCCAGCAACGAAAACTTCCAGTAATCTAAGTAATGGCTACTGGTAACATTACAGGCTCATGGTTGTCACGGGAGGTGAAGAACCGTGGAGACCTCTTGCTAATCTCTAAGTTGTCCGATGATGAGGAACTAGTGGGCAACACTTTTGTGGTCGAGGACCATCTTACTGGCCAGATTGAAACTTCCGATGGATCTGATGGTGGCTGGTGGTGGCCCCTTCGTCTCACAAGCAACTGGTGTGTGGATCTCCGGGAACGTGCATTCTTTTGCATGCAGTGTGCAAGGCATGCGCGGCTTCTGTGGTCAAGGAACCTTCTGTGGCGAGGATAATGGGAGCAAGCGTTGGTGTGCTTGTTGCTCGCTACAAGGGTAGTGAGATGCTTCATGTTGGCTGCCACACCATGGAGAGGCGTTGCACATGAGGATGAGCCTTTGTTGCCTGCCACAAGTGTGGTGAGGAAAGGTGGGTGTTGAACACAAGATTTCAAGCTTCATATAATTATATATCTACGTATAGATTTTGATGATAACAAATGAATTCAAGCATAAGTGAGTCTCAAATTTAAGTTGCCCACATAATGGAGCCAAGCACATGAATGAATCAAGCATGAGCAAGAAAATGAGCAAGCTTACAAATAAAACTCTTAGAGTAATTTTGTACATCTCTTGATAAAATTCGAAATTGGATTAAGGCTCAAAATTAATCTTTTTTCATAAAACATCAAATTTCATTTTCTACATGTGCATAACATATTTAAAAATTAAAAGTTTGAAATTTGAATTTTTGAAAGATAATTGATTATCATCTTTGACATGTGCATGACATGATTAAAAGTTTGAATTTTGAAAATTTGAAATATGATAGATGATAAATCTTTCACATGTGCATGTTTTGTTTCAAAATTTTGAAAAGTAATTGATACTCTTTTTGACATATGCAAAAGGAAGATGATTTTGTTTGAAAATTTTGAAAAGTAAATAATGCTCTTTTTTTCATATGCGAAAAGTAGAAGATTTGATTTGAAAATTTTGAAAAGTGAATTTTTAAATTTTGAAAATTTAGAAAAAACTATAAACAATTTTGTGACTTTTTTAATTAAAAAAGTTGCTGTAATTTTTGACAAAATAAATAGTTTATACTCGCATGATAACTTTAATTCCAAATTTGAACAAATAACTTTAAGCTTTTTGGGAATATATTTATCTAATTTATATAACATTTATCAAAGATCACTAAATTAATAAAGATTCAAGCAATTACATGCATAGTATTAGGAATATAATTTCTTTTAATATTTTTAATTCTAAAGATAATCTTATTATTAAAAATTAAAAATAATAAGTATGAATTTATTTAAATTGATACGAGTTTATATGAGTTGATCTATATACTAGTTATATTATTTATTAACTTATTATAATTATTGATCATGTCTCATTCAATAGACAAAGTTAGACTTAAATTCAATAGACAAAGTTATTACAGCTTAGCTGTCCGTGTCAATTGGGTTTGCTGGTGATAAGATTATATTAATGGATGACAAGTGACAACCGATCCCGCGTACAGGTTTCGGGAGTGAAATGAGAATTTTATGTTTTATTTTAAAATTTAAAATATTATTTTTTAATTTTAAAATTTGAAAAAATTGAGTTGAGATTTGAAAAAGTTGTATTGGGATTTGAAAAAATTGAATTAGGATTTGAAAAAGTTGAATTTCTTATTATATTTTGTATAAAAATTTAAAAAATATGTAATGATGATATGAGATGAGATGAGAATTTTATATTTTATCTTGTATCCCAAATCAGCCCAAGAGGCAAGAAGTGTCTTGTTTCTAATGCCGTGTGGAAAGGAGGATATCATCTCATGATCAGCATCAACCCAACTATCAAGACTTCAAGACAAATTCCTTTCAAAAAAGAAAAGGGAAATTTCAAATTTCAACCCAACTATCAATTCCTTTCAAGACAAACAAGGAAAGGTTTTTAATAAATTTGAAAATTTCAAACTATAAACTTCTTGGAATTATATATATATATACACATATACACTACTTCAAATTTTCATTTAATCATTATCCAAACGCAAAAATAAAAAATATTTTATTCATAAATCTTCATAAATAATTTATTTTTTAAAACAAATTATTCAAATATTTCTCTCATTTTCAAAAATCCTTTAAACAAATGCACCTCAAAAAAATATCCTGAAATTCTCAAACACCAAGCATTGCTAGCCAGTAAATCCAGCACGCGCATTGTTTGTGATGGTGGTTTCGCAGCTATAGCGGGTGAGAAGAAAAAGTTAAGGTCCGGAATGCATGGGAGAGCACTGAGAGTCATTTGCTTACGTAGATGAGCTAAAATGATATTAAATAAAATAATTTTAAAATATTAATTTTTATTTGAAATTTGAAAAAGTTAATTTATTTATTATATTTTATATATAAATTTTAAAAAAATTATAATAATTAGATAAGATGAAATAAGATGATTTTTATAATCATATGAGGCCTGAGTGAATACTCAAGGATGGAGTTATGCTTTAGGTACTAATTTCATGGAATTCAAATTAACGATAGAAAGAAACTAATAGACTGTATTTAAAAAAAAATAATTATATATATAATTCTTGTATAAAATTTTTATAAAAGAATAGATTCCAATATATAAAAAGTGTAAAAATTCCTTTTTTTTTTTTTT
>QEOT01001673.1:137851-177556 GCA_003123785.1 Pterocarya stenoptera | reverse complement strand
CTCTTTGTGATTTTTCTCTCTCCTTTGGAGAAATCTAATTTGTTATTAATTTTAAAAAAATTCTATTCTTTTGAGATTTTTTTTGTATTTTATTTTTTATAGTCACTGACACTACAAGAAATCAGCCCTTTTCCAGCGATTTTAAAATCGCTGCAAAAGAAATCGCCGTGAATTAACCCTTTTAGCGGCGATTTTCAGCTCGCTGCTGAGTTCTACACATAATTCTTTGGGGTTCTCTTATGCAGCAATTTTTTTCTCTATTGCAGTGAAAATAATCGCTGGTAAAGTATTGACCTTTTTGCAACGGTTTTTAATCGCTGCAATTGGGTCCATAATGTCATAGGTACATTTTGCAGCGACATTTTCGACTGTAGAGGCGAAAATATTCGTCGGGAAAGATGGATGAGTTTTTGCAGCATTTTAATTAATCGCTGCAATAGATCATTTAATGAAACGACGCCAAACTCTAAAGATATTTTCTTTTTCCCCCCGATTTCTTTCCTTCTCCACTTCTCTCTGTTCTTCCCCGTTCCTTCTCCTTTAACCTTTCCGAGAGATCAGCTGCTACTCCACCCACGCCTTCCTTCGATTTCATCTCCATTTTCGTGCAACCACCCAAAAGTTTCTCCTTTACCACATTTCCCTCCCACAGAACCTACGGTCGAGATAGAATCGAAGGAAGCCAAGAAAGGTGCCGTGCGATCCGTCCCTTTCCTTCTCCACTTCTCTCTGTTCTTCCCCATTCCTTCTCCATCTGGCTTTCCAAGAGATCAGGTGCTACTCCATCGACGTCCCCCAAACGATTTCATCCCCATTCCATTGCAACCACCCAAAGGTTTCTACTTTAGCACATTTCCCTCCCGCGGAAGCTACGGTCGAGATGGAATCGAAGGAACCTGTACTGTGCCGTGCGATTCGTCTCTTTCAAGCTGTGGAATTTGGGTTAGTTGCTTCCAACTGAGGTTGGTCGAGATTTAGTTGTGAAAAAGCGTGGGTCCTTTCGTCACCACAGGTATCGCTGCAACTCAGAAGTGGATTTTGTTTGAACTGTTTGGCATTCACTCGTTTCTTTACAAAATTAAAAGCTTTTTGTTTGTAGACTGATTTCTACCTGTGTAGTTATGAAATGTATCCCTTTTTTGCGCCAATTTTGCAATGTATATCTGCATTTTCTGGTCCAGCTTGCTTTGTCAGATTCTCGAACATGTGTTTTAAGCCAGTGGCTGATAAAATATAATTGGACTAAAATGTCTATGAGCATACTTCCCACCCAGTTCATAATTGATCTCTTATATGCTCTAGGTTTTTATTAGTTTAGGGTCTTGTATCAATTTGTTTGCTATGTAATTTGGGAATTTACAGCTAGTAGAAATTACCAAAATACATTAAATGGACCTAAAAGGTTGATCTTGTCTTTCGAGGTTTTGCTAGCTTTAGTTGCATTAACATTGCTAGGGTGCCGTATTCATCCAAGAACTTTCTAATTGTTTTAGTACGTATATAAATGGACCTAAAATGTTAGGATTACGTACATGCAAACTGTTGAACCTAAATTAAATTGTTTGTATATATCCTAGAACATACATATATATATATACAAGCTAATCTCCCTCATAGTTAGTGGTGCCTTTTCCTATTAGTGATGCTTGATTGATTCTGATCAAACTGTTTTTATCTTCAATTAATAGTACTAGTGCTTAATTTTCCTATATATATCAACCATGCACAACATGATCATCACCTCAGGAAAAACTTCTCTAATTAAACTCCAGCACATGATTCAATTGCTCTGGAATCAAGCTGCTTTTCCTAACTGTTCTATTCTTCCATTAATAGTAATATTGCGTTTCTCCAATATCTACCGGGTCATCACTATAGTAAAAATCCTGCTCTAATTTTTTTGGCATAAGTAAAGGATATTTAAATTAATAAGAATAGGCATATAGCTCAACGACATAGAAAAATCTTGAATCTAATTAAACTCATGCACATTCCACTGTACTGAAATTAAGCTGCATCGATCTGTCACCCACATTGAAGGAAAAATATAGAGGTTTAATACCGAAATCATAAAGATCAGGTTGCTCTTAATGCAGTATTCTCTAGAACTAATTTGTCAAAAAACTACAAACACTTCTTTTATTTATATATATATATTATATATATATAAAAGTTAATTAAAGTTATTGTTTGATACTAGGTTTCTTTCTTTCTTTCTTTGGGATAGAAAAGGAGGTACGTAACACATGAACACACACTTAATTACTGATTTTGTCAAATCATAGGCTCACCATCATAGGCAGCACACCAATGAGACAGCAAATGCTGTTTTTTTTTTTGGCAAGTATGAGATACAAAATATCTCCACTAAAGAGTTCAACAAGGGATACAAAGCAATGATTTGCCACGCACGTACGTATTAGAACTCTACTAAGTGATAAGAGTTATTACAAGAGTAGTAAATCTTTCTTGTCATGAGCCAGAGGCTCATTTTAATCCAAGTTTTCAATGTATGCTTTTCCACTCACGATGTCGGTTATAACTAGGTTAATTTGGAATAACTCTCCGAGCATATAGGCCTAATTACAACTTACATTGTTTCATGAAAAGACATTGAATATAATGCATGCACCCTTGACTAGATAAATCTAATAAAACTTATGAACTATAATGGACACTTAAAAAAATGAAAAGATATATACTGTTACCAAAAGCTAGATATCATAATTGAAAGCAAGAGATCAACTTTAAAAACTTCATAGCATTCTGCCATCTCAGGCACCTGGCCTATTGTAAACTTGCCATAACTTCTTCTAAAAAACTCCAATTGCAAATTCTTTAATGCATCAGAAACAATAGACTTAGAATGTTGATGGTACATGGCATGTAGGCCAATTATTGTTAAATTATCCTAGACTATTTTTGGAATACCCTAAGAAATACATATTGATATATTTTTTAGCTTACCTATATTGATTCTCAATTTTCACACAGCAATTTGATTGACCCTAGAACACCTTATTTTTTTTTTTTCAGTACTAATTAAAAGCTCAATGACAATGTTATTGTCATTGAGGTGTTACGTAAGCTGATTTTAGATTCTGTGGAAGGCATTTTTGTCATGCCCCAATTTTTCTAAATATTGGGGATGAACCTATTGAGGTCAAAATAGCATTTAAAAAATAACGAATAAACTAAAAACTTCTATATATATGAAATTGAGTTCATATTTTTTTTCATCTCACCAAACCCATCAAAATAGCTAAGACTGTTCTTTCATAAAAATCTCAAATAAAACCCTAACTATTCTATAGATGACACTTATTTCCTAGCTCTCATTCTAACCCTCCTATGTGTCCTCTAAGCTTCCTCATTTGCATGCTCCTCTTTGACATGTGTGGAATAAGAAATTTTACCCGTGGAAGGTAATTAGTCACGACTCGATAATTATGATTGATTAAGCTAGGTGTAATATTTGAACACATTTTTTAAATAAATGTTAAGATTAAATTAAAAGCAAAAACTAAAATCATAGTATTGAATGTAAATTAAAAATCTTGGGATTTTACAGCTAGTAGAAATTACCAAAATACATTACATATGCCTTGATTCTCCATCAATGAATA
Organism: Pterocarya stenoptera; assembly: GCA_003123785.1. Classification (NCBI taxonomy): domain Eukaryota; kingdom Viridiplantae; phylum Streptophyta; class Magnoliopsida; order Fagales; family Juglandaceae; genus Pterocarya; species Pterocarya stenoptera. Next base: position 173,930 of record QEOT01001673.1, on the reverse strand, counting down.
TCTTAAACATATGCTAGCTCATCAAGTTGATCTTGTCTTTTTTGTTTTGCTAGCTTTAGTTGCATTCACATTGCTGGTATATAAAGCAGTACTAATCAAATTAACTTGCCTGCATGTCATCATAAATAATAGCTAGGGTGCCGTTTTCATCCAAGAAATTTTGATTGTTTTAGTACGTATATACATGGACCTAAAATGAATACATGAGATGATTTTTGTATTCATTTTAGGTCCAATTTCTGTGATTAATTCAGTCCTATGATTGTATGCCAATCGAATATTTAATGTATGGCTTATACAATACATTGGTCTGATTGAAGTTTAGGTTCCCTTTTGTTTTTCTGAATCATATAGTTAATTTTTAACCCAATTTTTTTCGTCCTCTCATCTCACTATATATTTAGTATCTATATGCGTATACTAAATATTATGTATAACTTCTGGTTTCAACCTATCCCCCATTATATAATTCACAGTTCTATTTCAAGCTTTTCATCAACAAAAGCATAATGCTTATCATCTTTAAGTGGTACAATTTATGTCTCCACGTCCAACTGAAGCCTTCAATATGCTTTACAAGCTACCTAGATCAGCTTGTATCATGTAACTTTTCAGGAAAAGGAAGAAAATGGGCAACAATCAGTTATAGCAGTTACACATAAAAGATAAAGCAGAAATTCATGTATGTGGACATTGCTGCAACTGATGTAAATTGAACCTGGCCAATCTAATGTACTCACTCTTTTATCTCTCTAATTCATAGTTTCTTTTGGCTTATTTCATGCATGCCAAGCCAAAAGGCAGTACTGTTTCTTTGGTGTGAATTAAACCCAACTTGTTAGCTGTCATATATCAGGAAAGAAAGGATACAAACATAATAGCCTTACTTGATGCATTAACATGTTTGATGTCTTGACTCTTTTATGCATATATATCACAATCCACCCCAATTTGTCTAGCTCTATAGATATATACATGTCTATACTTCTAATTTGGATTAAAAACCTGTATTGCCTCGAGAACATTTGGTGGAGCTTGAGTGGTCCAACTTCCTTCACATTTCCGCGCGCTGCAATGAAAAACTCAGAAAGTTTTGATTCCTTTGGGCCATTTTCTGTCAAGACATAAAAACCTAACAATCTGCATTCATTAAGTACCCTCGCTCAGTTTTTCTTTTTCATGATTATTCCTTAAGCTCCTCTCTTTCCTTTCTGCCACTCATTTTAAGACAAAACAAACAAAAACAACAAAATAACTCAAAGGGATCTGCTGAACCTTAGATAGATCATGTTACCATCAAAATCTTTATAGTATGAGAGATCACAAAGATTCTTTTAAATTTAATAAATCATTTTTATTAAATTAGTAACTTTAATTTTGAATCATTCTAGTGATCAACCAAGTGGAAGATGGACCTTCTTTTGAATGTTCCAGCGATTCATTAGTAAAGATGTTTTAAAAAGTCTCTGTCATCTTCTATCAATAACAATGTTTTCTGTTTTTTTCTTCCCTACCAACAAATCAATGTACGAAATTAACATAAATGATATTATAATGATCATTAATTAATCTTTTCCATAGTTAATTTTTTTGCTCATATAATTTGATGGTAACCTTCACATATCAGAACAAATATTACAATTGAAAACAGGAAAAAGATGATAGTGATCTTTTGTTTCCCTTAGTACGGCGTGTTTTGGTTTCATGAATACTTAATTCTTCATCTGGGTATTATCTGGGATTTCTCTCTCTATAAAAGGATAATTTGTTTAGTTTATCCTTAATTCACCATCATATATATATATATGTGAAAGAGAGAGAGTGGGTGCTTTAGCTTTGCTTTCCACGCAAGAAAGAGAATCCTGTAATATACATGCATGGCATTGCTTGATATTAACATCATTCGTTGTTTATCGCTTTATTGTTGGTGGACCCATGAGATTAGTACATGCAAGCCACAGAATTAATAAGCCCTCTAGTGCGTAGAAACCAGCATTTTGTTTTCTGGGGAATTTGTTTCACAAAATCATCTTAGGGAGGGCTGCAAATTTGGATTGTAGCACTATGTTCCTTGGTGCTGTAATTTTCATGAAATCCCAGCCTTTTTTTAGCATATGGATAGATTTTTTTTTCCTAGACGCATTCAATAATTGTTTGCTTCTTCTTCTCCTCTTTGTACATAGGAGATTTATAACATGAAAATAAGTAAAAAAGCTTACTACAGTCAGTCCGCAGTACCAAAAATAAAAGCAGGGACGGAGAGTGGAGTTGGCCGACTGTCTTTTCAATTTGAACATTGTCTAGGAAAGACAAGATCCACTAGAGTTAGGGGCCCATTTTAATTAGTAAGTTGGTCGTTTTGGGGAAAAAACTAGAATCCATTAACATCCACCCAATAGGTGGCATACACATGTTTTAGTCTCAAATCTAATCTCCATGTTGTTGTGTGAAAAAAATAGGTTGAATTCATATGTGTTAAAGGATTTGTCTTGTTCGATGTTAAATTATTCGATACTTACATTAAGAGTAGAGGACCAACATGCAAGTTCTCTTCCCTAATTTTAAAGCACAAGAATTGATCCCCCCCCACCCCCAACTTCATCTTACATTCTTGATCATGAGTATAGAGATGGCCCTCTTTTGAGACAGGGTAACACATGTGCATTCAAAAGCATAGGGTTCATTACTTGTTGAAATAATTTCTAACCAAGCAAATACATCATTAAATATTGTCTCTTTCATTAATATGAGAGTATCATTTCCACTTTTTCTGAAAAGTTCTTTTGCCACATCAATCAAGATGACTTGTTCATGAAGAAGAAGAAGAGCATTTTCCCCTCATGAAAATGAATGTCTTTACTAAAGTCAATGATGGTAGCCTTTATTGGTTAGCTGTCAAACTCCTTTTTTTGCTTATATATCATATTCTTTCCACGCTAACTTGTTCTCTTCCATTTCTAAGTAAATTCCTATCATTTGTACATTCTTAACACACGTTCTTCATATATTCGGACACGCATTAAAACTCAATAGCCTTTATTGGACAGCAAGCATACTATTTTATCCTTGTCAATGAATAAATTTACCATGCTTGAAATGTTTACTTGGTTTTAAAGTTTTGGCTTAGTGATAAGTTAGGATTGAAGTTAATTGGGTTGAGGTTGATATTTGAATAAAGTTGCATCCTTTTTAGGTTAATAAAGTTATCTGAGGTTTGAACAACTACCATACCTCCTAGACTTGGTTGAGGTATGCTTGGTTTACGTAGTTGAGAAAGTGGTTAAATCAGGGATGTTTAAGAGCATGAATGTACTTTGGCTGCTAGCTGTCCAGTGTGGTGCAGAAAATAACTGCTATGCACTCTGTGTTGGGGCTTCAACCAGTCCATTTCATCCCCATTTTTCTTTTGCATATTTTGCACAACCAAAGTGATTTCATTGTATGAAAAACTATTGAAAACATGGGATAAAAGCCAGCCACCTTGTGAGCTTTAGCTCTTAATTTAATGATATTTTCCAACAAGTTTTTCATAAAACCATTCAAATGCCATTTTCACTTGGCGAAAGTTGTGAAATCATGGATACTTTCTTGTTCTCTTCCATTTCTAAGTAATTCCTATCATCTTTACATTCATAACCCACGATCTGAATATATCTTTCATGTAGAAAAAACTCAATGGCCTTTATTGGACAGCAAGCATGCTATTAGTCATGTTCATGATGTAAATGGTTTGAATGCTTGAGATGGATGAGGAAGAACGTTTGGCCTAGTGCTAAGTATGGAAAGAATTCACATGTGTTGCGTTTGTGTTGTGGTTGATTTACCGTAAGTGAAGAGGAGGTAAGGAAAGTGAATTGTAGTTGATTTTCCCTAGCTTGGTTTATGTAGTTATGATTGGGATTAAAACCATTGCTCCTATAACAATGGTTTCGTTAAATTTTATATTTTTTTGTGACAAATATATTTGTTTGTGTTATATTCTGGTATTGAATTTAAACTGAAATTTACTTGGATGTCATGTGCAGATTGTAGGCCTGACGGGCTTGTTGGTGAGCCATTTCAGCCAGGGGTGGGCTGAAACTTAGTTACTTGGGGATTAAAGGTAACGAATACCCATACACAGCTGCAAATCCTTTTTTCATTCCAATAATTCTCAAAACATTGATGGAAAGAAATATGGATGATTATTAATTAATCACACATAATCATCCATATTTTACCTACCATATTATCTTGGACTTGGTTTTGTGTTTTGGGTGATTCCGTTCATTTGTATGTCTAAATATGTGTGTTTTGGATAATGTTGTTCGTTTGTATGTCCACCCATTAGGAGCCCACACAAGGAATTTTGGTCATTTCCTCATAGCAAGGTAAAAACCAGTCTGAATGATTTCCCTGGTCTTCTGCGATCTATTCCACAAAATCTCCCATTTTTTGTTTTCCTAATCCTCTAGTTTGTTGTTGCAGCACGACCCCTATCCTGGTGGCAAAGGGTTTTTGGGTATCGCCACTTCCCCGTCCTTTCCTTCACTCGGTTACGACGATTGTTGATTGGTAAGAACCTCCGCTTTTTTTTTTTTTGGTTTTTTTCCATTTGCTCCAATATTTGGGTCAAGTAGAACCTTAAAGTTTTCTTAACATTTTCTGTTAACGAAAAAGAGGTGATGTATGCTTAACATTTTCAGTTTACTCAATTTGTGTTGGCGGAAGTAGTTAACAAATTCCTGTTAACGAAAAAGAGGTTACTTTCTCTTTCACTTTCTTTCAAATTGCTATTTTGTGCCAAGTTGTAACCAAAATCAGGTTTCAGGTGAATTTTTCCCCAACACTAGCATACTTTGTGCACTAGTATACTTTCATCTTATGATAATATCTATTTTATACCAAGTTGTAACCTTGCTAGTTTTCGTTAGAATTTTTCTTCAACACTAGTATGCTTTGTCAATGGGTCTACTTTCATTTTCTTTTGAGTCTCTGGTTATGCCATGTTGTAACAAAATCAGGTTTGTATAGAATTTTTCCCCAACTTTAATATAGTTTTGGGATCAAATGGTTTGTTGGGAAGTCTCTGGTTTATTGTTTTGTTTTTGTTTTTTCCCTTTTTTTTCCTTAAAGAGGCCTTTTACTATGTAATCTAACATGGTGCAATGTGTCGCTGCAGTTGAATTTAGGAATGATAGCTGCATTTCCCCCCCCCCCCTTTTTAAAAAGCAAATGGGTCATAGCTACATGTTATAACATTCCCATTTGAAAGTACTTGCCTTTGATTCCGGGGAAACAACCCATATGTTTTAAAATGTTGGGATTGGGATTGGTTTGTTGCGATCCATTTTTGTAGAAAAAATTGGGATTGAAATGGATGGTACTGCCGGTAAAGTTCATACATACTTGATGGAAAACAAACAAAGAAATTGAGAGACCGAGGAAAGAGGAAATTCACATCTGAGATGCTCTCCAGTCATTAATGTCTTTCAGATGATTAATAACTTTTGAGGCTTTAATTAAAATTGACTAGAAAAAAACTATTGATTCATGTAAAAAAAAAAACTTTTGAATTTTTCAACTTATAAGGTCGATTGGCCATAATATTTATGATCGAGACACCTACCTGCATATGGTCATGTACCAGGGGTAGTTTTAATGAGCCTAGCTTGCCAAGCCACAGTAGGTAGTTCGTTTCAATCGTGTGTCTAATTTAGTTAATAAACCCACCTCAAATTATCACAAAAATAAAATATTCATTTCATCTGTTATTCAGATTGATAGAAACTTATTTATGCTTTTGACTTATTAGCTAGTTAGTTCTTTCTTTTTTCAATTGAAACATAACAACATTTTTTCTTAAAACACACCAAAACCATGAAGGAACAGGAGAGGGATGCATGCATGCATGATATTGGATAGACCTGCATGGTCATCATCATGGATTCAATTTGCAGTGACCAACATGCATGCATAATGCATATATGTATCTTATCTTGACAATGTAGCACATATCATTGACTTTCAGCAAGTCTAATCCTAGTTGTTTTGTACCTTCATGCCATTAAAGCCTCTGATTTGTACATGTTTCACCTTATCATTCTCATGCTTTTCTTTTTACTTTGTTTGTTTTGGGTGTATTTGTGTATTGGTGACAAGTTGATACTTTTGAAGAGTATATGTGAAAGCTATTTGTTAATGAGGATAAGGTAGGTGATGTCTTTTAATATACTCTATGTATATAGTACTACACTTGATTGCATGCACAGAAAAAAAAGCAAAAGATTTTCTTCTTCAAGCCCTTATTCTACAAGAAAATTTAAAATGCAACTTCGCCTTCTCAAATCAATACCAAAGTTGATCTTCCATCATAATCTGTCTAATTGGGATTGGCTCCTACATACATTTATGAGGTTTTCGCCGATAAGAATCACCATCATAGGCAGCACAATTAACCCTCTTTAGCCAGCTCTGATTCACACTGTTCAATACCCAAAGTGACATCCGAGTCCAAGATCTTTCCCTGAAGATTGGAGTCCTTTCCCTGTCATTACTAAAGTATTAGAATGTTATTTACTGACTCGTTGATTCAAACTTCCAGCCACATTGAATTCTACAACAATACCAGTGAATATAGAGAGAATTTTGCCAGCAAGTGGACCCAATGAGTTAGCAGCTGCATGCATCATTTCGGGATTGAATTGTATAAATATATAAGGCAGATTGAAAACAATCAATTTCTTATGATCAAGACTACCTGGAGTTTAATAATGGACAAGCTAGGATTCTTATGCACAATCCATAGTTGTAGCCCATAAATGTAGCTATCAATATANTGGATTGAATTGTATAAATATATAAGGCAGATTGAAGACAATCAATTTCTTATGATCAAGACTACCTGGAGTTTAATAATGGACAAGCTAGGATTCTTATGCACAATCCATAGTTGTAGCCCATAAATGTAGCTATCAATATATATTATTAGCTTTGAGGATATTAAATTAAAGCTTTTTATTGTAGTTATATCACATATAGTAGTGCAGGCAACACAAATCTAGCTAGCTGGTCATCCTTCAAAATCTTTCTTCTTTTGTTCTCTTTAAATTCATTTTTTTTTACAAGGTTTTTTGTGTTAATCAATTCATGATATATTCATCGGTAGATATAATTGGATTCAGAAGCATCTTTCTTTACATTTCTTGTCCAAGCATGTTTGAAACTTTTTTGGTTATTCTCTAAGTATCCAGCTAATAAAGCCTTTTCTCGGAGAACATGACTACTATATATATATGTGAACTGCTATGTCATGTTTGTCTATCTCTCTCTCCCTCTCTCTCTCTCTCTAGATGAACTATATAGGCCCTAAATATATAAACCTTGAAGATATTCGTAAAGGTATTCTTATTGAGGATCGTTTGTGTGTAGCTACATTTCAAAGAGTATTCATGATATGCTATATTCACTACAACAGAAATGACTTTTTATGGATGAAAAGTTCCATCCAAGAAAAAGGTAGAACTGTTGCAGTGATCAGTTGAACTAGCTAGGAAGCCTCCTGTCGGAGGATCTCCTAAAAGTTTTTAGTATGCCTACATATATTGTAGGAATTAGAATTCACATTTGTATGTGTGTGTATAATAAACATAGAAACGCACAAGTTTCCCTTGGAATTTAACTAAATATTCTTGATCATGCCAAGAACTTGGTCTGTCCAATCTATATATATATATATATTATATATACTAACCTCACGCATGTTAATAATTTAGACTCATTTTTTGGTGTACGTACTCGTTAACTAGATTGCATGTATCATGATCAAGAGCAGAAAATAACATTTGAGATTGAGCTAACATATCAGTAGTCTAGTACAGTATTAACTTCAAGCTTGAAGGGTAATTATATAATTCATCATAAGCAAAATTCTCAAGCATTTCATGACTACCCCAATGAAAAATTCTACAAAATTTAGTTTGAGAAATATGCAAATCTAGTTTTGAAGGCACAAAGTATTAAAAAAAAGAAGATATATACATGATTATGTGAACATTAACAACTCGATCCCCTTGCATGCATCTTCTGCATTAAGGAGAAGCAACTAACTAGCTGCTAGTGGGGAATTTTTAAGCCGGTGGAAAGATTGATTTTAAGCCTAGATAAGTACACCTAAGTACTTATTTACTAATTAACATTAGTTCCTGATCCTATATCCAAGAAATTTGATTATTGGGTGAAGAATTAATATATATATATACACACGACTATAACTGAGGAAAGCCATACATAATAACAGTTGTACTAGTACATATATGTGTGTGTGTGTGTGTGTGTGTTCGTTTTAGGAGAACAGTGAAAAATCTTAAAACTAGTATCTTCTTCGTTTCTTTGTGTATGTGCGTGACAGAAAAGTTAAACTAGGGAAAATTTAATATCCAAATAAAAATTTGGAACCAATGCACAAATAACAAACTGTTTAACTGGTATATATGTTTCTTCGTGTGTGTGCATGAGAGAGAGAGATCAGAGAGAGGGAGTATTGATCTTCTCAAGGCCAATATCACAGTTTTGAATTTACGGGGTTAGTTTTCAAGAGTAAAGTGTGCTAAACTACATTCTTATATGATCGACATGGTGGCAAAATTAATATTGAGTGTGAGCTTAAAATCATTTTCATTGTACTTATAATAACATATCGTCCCAATTCCATCTTGGGGACGCGTACCTAATCATTTAGTTAATTATGTCTTCTAGTGCTTATATATACCAATTAGGGTTTCAGGGATTTATAAATTTGAAAGTATCGAAGATATATACTTCATTTGATCTTAATTTAGTACTACGTACCCTAGCTAGCTCATTTATAAATTATTCCTTGATCAATATATTTTGAAGTCCATGATCGATATTGCATTCAAGGATGCAATATACATCAAGAAGTCTTGTAGATTAAAGTTGGCTCATGACTATATTCTCTATCTCTTCATATATATATATATAGTTGCTTATTTCAACGTGCATGATATTATTAGAATTTTTATTTAATGCCAGCAAATGGATCAACTTAGGCTTCTGATCACCAAACACTATTTATATAGGATCTGGAATTTGATAGCAACTGATGATGATCATAAAGAAATAATTACGTACCATACCCATTTTAGCCAAAGTTGTAGAAGAAGTTGATTCTTCATTTCCCAGCTTGCTTTGATTAGTACTCTTGATCTTCTTTTTCTTCTTATAAGGGATCCCCCTTGCTTTAGCTTGATAGTCCCTCACCTCTCGAAGCTAAATTCAGATTGCACTATTGGCAAAGGGATTCAACTCTGATAAGCTGGGGGCTTTGGGTTAAAAGCTGGAGAAACAGCTCTCTACCTCTTAGCCTAAAATATAAGGACGTAAAAAAGCACATTGTTGATACAAATACTTCCTAGTTAAAATATATCTCCACAGTCATTTGAGTAATGCTACTTATCCAACTCATCATCCTAATTTTATCATCTCATTATAGGAGGATAATGAGATTGTCTCACTTGTCTATATATTAGGAGGATAAGCTATTGAATGATGAATAAATAGAAGAATATAAAAAAAAGTTCCCAAGCAAGATTGGACTCCAAGTTGTAAGAGGAAATTATCTTTATCTATAATATAGCTCATGTCCTACTTACAGCTAGATGTTATGTGTTACTTTGACTCTGCTCATGACACACTTCATGCTCGCTCCAAGATAATTAAGGAAGCTAGCTAGCTAGCTAGGTATCTTAGGCATTAAGTTCTGACCTTTTTTTATACAATAGTGGTTCTTTTCTGTGCATCTATGTTGTGGGTCTGTTTTGGGTAGTTGGTTGCTATCATTTGAAATGCAGGCTTATTGAATATTATACTTTATTTATGTACCTTGGATATTTACAACGTGATCTTCTGTTTTTAATATTGAGTTTGAAGGAATTAAGTTTTGAGAGTCTATAACTAGCCTTTATAAAATTGAATTAAATTAGTGGATCATGGGAATGTACTATGATAACAATTTTTTGAATATATATCTTACTAGCCTAAGCAATCAACCAATGAATTTATTCAATCTAGTAGGTTCTATTAGAATTTCTTGGGTTCCACTTATAAAAAACAAAAAAAAAAACAAAACAATTTGACAACAAGTTTGCCTAGAGCTCTTCTTGCTGTTTGTGCTATGCTTTCACAAAAAAAATGATGTTTCCTCTGAACTTTCTTCAACTCTATTCTGAATGGTTTATGTATGTTATTATTATGGTTTTATGTAGAATGTCTAAGAGTCAAATTTTGTACTTATAAATCTGCCCCTGTCCGTTGTAGTGCACCAAACTCTGCACTACACTCTGTTTTAGGGCTTCAACTAGTCCATTTCAACCTTGTTTGTTTTTTGCTCAACCACAAATATTTTGTTAGTATGAAAAACTGTATTCAAACAAGGGACAAAAACCCACAAATCTGTCCCATGCTTTAGCTCTTCAATTAATTTGGTTCCAACAAGTAGTTTAAAAGCTGTCAATCTGCTTTTTTTTTATTTTGTGAAAATAACAGAATATTATGACCCTAACCATTTATCTTCCATTTCTAAGTAAATTCCTATCAGTTGTACATTCTTAACACACGTTCTTCATATATCTGGACACGCATTAAAACTCAATAGCATTTATTGGACAGCAAGCATGCTATTTTATACTTGTTCATGAATTCCTTTACCATGCTTGAAATGAGGGGTTTTAAAGTTTGGCTTAGTGATAAGTATGGAGAGAGGTTTATATTGTAGTTGATTTTCCCTAGCTTGGTTTATGTAGTAAGATTGTGATTAAAACCATTGCTCCTATAACAATTTTTTCCTTAAACTTTATATTTTTTTGTTAAAATATTTGTTTGTGTTATATTCTTTCGGAGAGCTTAAATTGAAATTTACTTGGATGTTGGGTGCAGATTGTCGGCCAGAAGTCGAATGCCTAAAATTTAGAAGGCGTTGATTTTTACCCGACAGGCTTGTTGGTGAGCCAGTTTCAGCCAGGGGTGAGCTGAAACTTACTTACTTGGGGATTGAAGGTAACGAATACCCATACACAGCTGCAAACGATTTTTTCATTCCAAGAATTCTCAAAACATTGATGGAAAGAAATATGGATGATTATTAGATAATCACACATAATCATGGATATTTTACCTACATATTGTTTTGGAGTTGGTTTTGTATATTTGGTTAATGTTGTTCGTTTTTATGTCTAAATATGTGTTTTTGGTTAATGTTGTTCGTTTGTATGTCTAAATATATCAGTTTTGGGTGATGCTGTTCGTTTGTATGTCCCACCATATCTTTTTTTAGATGGACAAAAGTTGGATGAACGAGCTCGATAGACTTGTATCACCTGCATACACCGAAGGGGTTAAGAATTTTCTCACACAAGCACGAAACCATGCAAGTGGAAGGGATCGCATTCGGTGTCCATGCCGAACATGCCTTAACAATCTGTGGCTGCCTATACTTGAGGTGGAAACCCATCTGTTTATCAAGGGGATCAATCCAAATTACACCCAGTGGATATTTCATGGGGAGGAGGAGACAACATTGTACGGGAGTGATGATGATAATGATGACAATATCATCCAAGAAGATGATTATATCGATGACATGCAGCATATGTTGGATGACATCCGGGCAGGCGCCTTTGTTGATATGCCTCAAAATAGCAACCATGTGCCAAATAGGCCATCGATACCTGAAGAATCACCAGCATCATCTTTTGACCAGCTACTGGAGGATGCCCGACGTCCTCTTTTTAACGGGTGTACAAAATTTTTAAAGCTATCATTCATTGTCAAGTTGTTACACATCAAGTTAATCGGTGGATGGTCAATTAAGTCATTTGACATGCTCCTTGATCTGTTGCGGTCTGCCTTTCCCGATGCACTCTTGCCACAATCATATGAGGAATCAAGGTCTTTGGAGCGTGGTTTGGGTTTCAAGTACAACAAAATTCATGCGTGCCCTAATGATTGTATCCTCTTCTGGAAGGAGAATGCCGCTCTTAATGAATGCCCTGTATGTAAGGCTTCGAGGTGGATGCCAAATATACACGAGGCACGCGAGATACCCCAAAAAGTGTTGTGGCATTTTCCTTTGAAATCGAGACTACAACGTCTTTTTATGTCTGCAAAGATAGCAGGTGATATGAGATGGCACAAAGAGCAGCGGACGATAGAAGATACCAGTATGAGACATCCGGCCGACTCTGAGTGCTGGAAGAAATTCGATGAACATAATAGTTGGTTCGTTGCGGATCCTCGCAATATTAGGCTTGGTTTGGCAAGTGATCGCTTCACTCCCTTCAACAATCTGGCTAAACCTCATAGCATTTGGCCAGTGATCCTTGTCCCGTATAACTTGCCGCCTTGGTCATGCATGAAAGACCAATTCTTCATGACATCTCTGATTATTCCTGGCCCAAAATCACCAGGGAATGAGATTGATTTTTACTTGCAGCCGTTGCTCGATGAATTGCTTGAATTTTGGGAACATGGGGTACCTACATATGATGCCTCAACTAAAGAGACGTTTATGTTGCATGCTGCCTTATTGTGGACAATTAATGACTTTCCTGCCTACGGGAATCTCTCTGGCTGGTCAACAAAGGAAAAATTGACTTGTCCATCTTGCAATGCCGAGAGAGACTCCAATTGGTTGAAATATGGCCGAAAACATTGTTATATGGGACATCGGCATTTCTTACCGCCAGATCACATATGGAGGAGGAGGAAAGGGTTGTTCAACGGTAGAGAAGATCATCGCATGCCGCCAAGGGATATAGGAGGAGACGATATTCAAATTCAATTGCAGATGCTTGGGGATGTTCATTTTGGCAAATCCCGTAGGAAGAAAAAACGCACTCCTGAAGAGCTGAATTGGACAAAGTGTAGCATATTCTTCACGTTACCTTATTGGTCAACACTTCGACTTCGGCATAATTTAGATGTAATGCATATTGAGAAGAATATTGCCGATAACATCTTATTCACTTTAATGAACACGCCAGGAAAAACTAAGGATAAAATCAATTCAAGGCGTGACCTGGAGATTTTGGGCTATAGGAAAGAATTACATTTGAGGCGCGAAGGTGATCGTGTAGCAATGCCACATGCACTGTACACATTATAAGGAGATGAAAAGAATAAATTTTGTGAATTATTATCTGATATCAAATTTCCAGATGGGTTCGCTTCCAATATCTCAAACTGTGTTTCTCAACGTGATTGCAAAATTTCTGGGTTGAAAAGCCACGACTGTCATGTTTTCCTTCAAAGATTACTCCCCATTGTGGTTGGCAGGTATTTAAGAAGTGACATTGCCTTAGCCTTGACTGAACTCAGCACTTTTTTCAAAGAGTTGTGTGCTCGAACAGTGGATGTGAATCGCCTACACCAGCTCCAAATTGATATCGTCACCATTCTATGCAAACTGGAGATGATATTCCCACCTTCTTTTTTTGATGTCATGGTCCACCTAGCTATCCATCTACCCCGTGAGGCCATACTTGGGGGTCCGGTACAATATAGGTGGATGTACCCATTTGAGAGGTATCTCGGCAAATTCAAGCGGTATGTTAAGAATAAAGCCCGTCCAGAAGGTTCAATAGCCGAGGCATACATTCACACCAAATTCTTGACATTTTGCTCTATGTACCTCAAATACATTGAGATGAGATTTAGTCGAGTAGACCGCAATGTTGACGCTGACGAAGAGGAAACTGGAGATGGATTCAGAATTTTCAACCAGAAAGTTCGTCCCTTGGGTATAGCTTCTAATGTGCAATTAGAAGATAAAATCTTTAGGGTAGCCATCTGGTACGTGCTTAATAATTATGCGGAGATTGGACCATATATAGAGTAAGCATCTTACACGTTACTTACAAATCTACTTTCATTCGAACTTAACTTGTTATCAATCCAATATAAGCTAATTTGAATATTTTGCTTGGCAATTTGTGCTCCAAATGTAGGGAACACTATGAGAAATGTAAGGTGCAACAACCAAATTGCATCGATCGCACGCATCAAACTGAGTTTCCAACTTGGTTCAAGCAACATGTAAGTTCTTCTCCATCCCTTTCTACGTTGAAATGTTATAGGTTTCCTTGATATACTTTGGAATGATCTGCAATAAACGTTGAGGAATTTGTCAACCATTTTTGTTATAGATTCTGGAACATCGGACCTCGCATCCATTTGATGTGTCTGCTGATCTGTATGCATTAGCTTGCGGGCCTGACCGTTGGGTTGCATCATATGCTGCTTGCATAATAAATGGAAAGAGGTTTCATACAAAGCAACGTGAATTTCGCCGGCGTACACAAAATTCTGAAGTGTTGGTAACTAGGGACGAGGCCACAAATAATGTGGACTTTTATGGTGTTATTAATAATATCCTAGAGTTACGCTACATGGAGTGGCGTCAGGTGTATCTATTTCAATGTGATTGGTTTGACGTTGGTGATCGGAAACGAGGGGTGCGGGTGGATGACCATATGATTAGTGTCAACATGAACAGAACTTAGTATAAGGATGAACCATTCATGTTGGCGAGTCAGGCTGATCAATGTTTCTACATAAGAGATTTAAGGGCGAAAGGGAGATGGGGTGTTGTGCAGAACTATACATATAGGAATGTATACAACATTTCGTCAATGCCGAGGGTTCTAGAAGATATTGATGGCGATTCAGGTACGAATGGTGCCGATCAAGAAGATGAGCCATCAGATTATTATGAACCAGTGCAGTGTGATGATATAGATCTAGGGCCAGCTCCACTGAATAGGCTTGATATGCTACCTAGCCATATTGATGCACGAGAAGTCATGGATCCGGATGGTCAATATTTTGATACAGCAGGCTTTATTAATGATTACATGAAAACTTTTACTTCTGGAGATGCGTATGGTGAGGGGGAATATTCAGATGAGGAGGACCTATCAACAGATGAGGAGGACATGGCAATAGAGGATGAGTCTGTGTTAGATTGATAATTACAACCCATATGTTATTGTTGATTTAAGGTTGACACGTTAGATTTCTTGTTTGAAATTGGTATGTATCATGATAACAGTTAAATATGAGTTATTGTTTGAATATTATCATGTTTTGATTTATTTATTAAACTCATGAAGGATTTGCTTTCTCCTACCTCAAACTATTTATCATGACAATAACAAACAAGTACAAAAGTAGTATTAAGTTTTTTCATGATCAATACATGCTTTACTATACTCGAAGTCTAAGATGTGATACTTATTTGCTTCATGTCATGTTCAAACCAGGCCATACCATTCTCGTATGCGGTTGATTTTGTGGGCATGTCAGCGCATTCCCATCTTCAGTTTCGAGGCATGAGGAGCTCAATCAATCATCAAGGTATTGATAAATGATATTTTTTACGAACCTGTCCGTGACATTGAGAATATCATGTGAAATAGACTCTTCCATTATTACAATGTTATTAGTTTCAACCCGTGCAGGCGACCGATTGGGACCACGTTCTAGGGGGGGAGGAAGGCTTTGGGGCAATCGTGCAAGGCAATATGTTCCATACTCAGCTCACCACAAGCGACCACGTGGGGCAAAAATCGCTTCATATCATAGCTCGAAGGAGTGTAATCAATCCTCCTTTGGTGACTCCACACAGCCCCCAAATCCACCGCCATGCGCCAATCCAATTCCCCCCTTAGAACCTATTCTAGAACCTTTTTTACAATCCTCCTATGGTGACTCCACACAGCCCCCAAGTCCACCGCGATGCGCCAATCCAATTCCCTCCACAGAACCTGTTCGAGAACCTTCACCAGCACGGGGACCTTCACCGTCTAGAGAAGGAACTGGTACATGTATCTCAAATACATAGTTTAAGAGCACTGACCTATTTATATGTGTTATTAAGTATGAATATTCCTCGGCTTACACTTACGAACATTAATGTAGCGAACCTTCAATTACAGGTGCAAATGCCCCCACCGAGGCAGTAGCAACGCAAGAAATGAGGAAACGAACTCGTGGGCCCGCTAAATGCATTTTCTTTGAGAAGCTGAGGAAGAATGAAAAAGTGCAGTTGAAGATAAATGATGGCGAGACTGCCGTGAACACGCCTCCATGTTCATAACACGAGTATCGTGGATTGTTAAACAATATTGCGACATAAGTCACAAGCGTTGGTCGGATGTCCCACAAGTCATGAAGGAGGAGCTAATCGACCGTGTTCGGGTAAGTCATTGGTTAGTTTTAGTCAATAATGTTTGTTGGTGGTTTATGTCTAATAATCGTTACCCAAATGATGGGATGAGACGTAATTGTAGAGTGACTTCGTGTTGGACTGGGACCACGAAAACCACCAATTGACGGTGACAAAGGCTCTACATAAGCGCTTCAATGCCTTCCATCATGACTTGCACGTGATTTATCAATCATATGGAAGCCACGAAGAAGCGTTGGCTAATGGGACTAGCTTGGTGGACCCTGTTGTATGGGTGAAGTTGTGTGAGAGGTGGGGTAGCGATGCCTTTAAGGTACATATGCTCTTTCTCACATTAAACCATATATCTACCAAGGTGAGATGTCTAAATATTGTTGTGGCAAATCCTTTCATTTATCATATCTGAAACATTCTTGATGCGTATGCCAGAAAATCTCAACTCAAAATCGGGATAACTGAAAGAGGCAATCAATTAATCACACATCAGGATGTAAATCATTCGTCCGATTACTTGAGGAAAAGGTATCTCTACGTGAATAATTTATCTTCATTTCAATAGACTTGTGAAAATGCACATTACTGTTGGGCAATTTATGCTTTATTGTCCACCACAAAGCTAGTTTTCTGATATGAAGATATATTCTTATACACATTGCTCACATGTGTAGCGCACTAAGAGTGCAAATTTGATTGATTTCTACAAAGAGACACGTTGGTCGAATAAGAAGAATAAATTTGTGACAAATGCTACAGAAGAAACTTATGTGAGTAGTACACTTACAGAAATCGAGCTCTGTTTATTTCGGAGTGTGATAGATGAATACATAGTATTGGCTGGTAGATTGTTAATAATAGATGTTTTCTCCATGTGCAGAAGGAGATGCAGGGTAGGCTGGATGGCCTTGGACCAGAAAAACGTAATGATGAGGCTGCAGCGTCTGTCTTCAGGGAGGTCCTTGGACATCGTCCTGGATATGCAATAGGACTCGGGGAGATGGTCATCCCTGAGTCAAGTAGACAACTTAATCAACTTCAGATGCAACAGTACCTGTCTGAGATTGAAAAACACAAGAAAGATGTTGAACAACATAAGAAAGATGTTGACGAGTACAAGAGTTAGCTAGAAGAAATGAGGACAGAGCTGCGGGCTTTTAGGGAGCATCAGTTACAGACTGACAACTTGCTTCAGTCTTACTTTAGGGATTTTCCACCATTCACTGAGTCACAGCGACAGACTCAGTGTAATGATCCCCCCCACCCATAAGGGGGTGATATGTTTTGGATATTTTGGGTGGTTTTTTGTTAGTCAATATGACAAACTGGGCAATATATATATATATAAGGGATCCATGTCTACACCGGGGAGATAACAAGTTTGGGTGTGTACATTTTGAAAAGCTTTTGAGATAACAGCGGGATCAGTGTAAGTCAATATACATGGTCAATTTATTTCTCACCCAAACGGCACAGATACTTGTTGAATTTATATTCTCCCATGGATCTTGGTGATTATGGAGGAATGGAATCAAACCCTATTCCCCCCTTGGTGAACGTCTGCTAGATTTTGACTTGGTATGGTGTTTGTTTGTGCATGTATTCTTCAGAATCAATGGAGCAATGGTGTCAAGAGACATTGGAGAAGGTGGTGGGGTCGAAGAAGATGGGGTATAACCAGAACAAACAGACGGAATTTTTTGGCGACTTTTATTGGAGATGGCAGAAGTTGGTGGGGTTCATCTATATATGCTTGCATAATGCATATTTGTGTCAGGTAACATGCTTTTGTTATTGTATGTTATATTTTGCGGTATTGTGAACACTTGAAGCATTATTAATAATAGGTTAGGACTCAAATGTGACAAATAGATAGAGAATTAAGAACTGAATTGTATTTATGTGGGTTGTTGGTGCACTAGGGTATTTGAACATGCATTCAAATACCCTAAGTATATGCTCTTCTACTTCAGCTGGCATAATTAACATGTAGTTTACTCTCACATATCAATATATCATGAGTACGTTATAGGGAGGATATTCCACATATATATATAGCCGAGCATGTATATATATATGTAGTTAACTTAATTTATTTGAAATATATATATCATGATCATGAATGAATGGCCCATGTTAAAACGCGTTGTAGACCTTTATATATGGCCTGAAATCAATCACTTTTACAGTTTACATGCAATAATCGGACTGATTCGTGATTTGAACTAGTACCACTGGAATCCCATATATATGAATTAATTTGGGTGCACTCTGGTCCAAAAGTTTATCTATCTATTTGATTAGTTCTTCTGTACCGCATGTGTGTTCTATCTGGGGCTAACTTGCTCTTCTGGGACTGACCGGATTCTTAATTTATTCATGTTAGCTAGGCCGCTTCTTTTGAAAACCCATAACTTAATTTCTACCAATTAAAAGGCATATAATTAATAATATATATATATATATGTGGAAGCGCTGGCTTTATAAACAATTTAAGGTAATTAGGGGATGGCCGATTGATTATAACCACGAGAGATAGGCATCTCATTTAGTTAGGGGACACTTACTTAAATTTTGATTTTTCTTAATACTTACTTATATTAATATTTGTGTCTTTGTTCAATCGATGTATCATTATTTAGTAGATCAAAATGGTGATGATCGTATCACGTAAAGGATTATGAATCCAAATCATCTATATTTACGTGATCATGGTCATGTCATTTCAGTTTCGATCTCATGGCTTCCAAAAGAATATATCGGCCTCAAGACATGCATGAGAAGGACTGAGAAACAGTTTTTTGCTGCTGCGACAGACATGATGATAGTTAATTAAATACTCATTGCTCATATAAGTGGCTTAGATGATTAATTAATTATATATATGTTCGCTTAATTTACAAGATAGATGGAATCGTACATATATATATATATATTTCTATATTTCTTGTATATTATATAGAAATAACGTTAACATGACATGACATGCATGATATATCATGCTATATTATATAGATCATGCATGCATGCATGGATGTCGTCATGATCCAACGAATTACTTGTTGTCTAGTGATGGAAAAGTGCATATATGATATATGCAAAGCGTACGTGTAAAACCTTAGAAATTAATCATATTGAGGATCGTCTCGTTTTCCATATGCATGCCTTTTGCATTGGGATTTATTCCTAGCTACTTGTAAAGAAACGACCACATGTTCAGAGAACCAAGTAGATTAGCGCATTGAGAGCCACATTTTCCGGCTGGGAGGACTTAGATAATTAGAAAGTGGTTTAATGCATGTTATATATTCATCATCCTTTTACTTTAGTCATTTTGGGATCATTTTCAAATAACTGAAAAATTAGATGGACTGTTAATTATGGTGTTTTTTGAATTTAGATGGACTGTTAATTATCTGATGAAATCTCAAACGTGATTGCAGTCCATACCACCCGCATTTATCAAGCACTTATAAGGAAACAGTCCAAAGAAGGCCATTCTCATTGATCATACTGGCAACTCTTGGCTTGTTGAACTGGACCATTCTCTAGAATTTGGGGACTTTCTATTTCGTTGACTAGTGGTAGGAAACGAAACCTTCTACTGATAGGTCTCAAGACCAATGAAGAGGCAGGAGGTGAGTTGTACTTATTACTTATTACTCTCAACTAGTTGCTTTCTTCCATTTTTGTGTCTTTGAATACAAATAATGTATTTAGAAATTGAATGCTTGCAGTTTCATCAAAAGCTAATCGACATAGATCAAGAAGAATTGCTGAAGCAAATCTTGAACAAAACAAGAGCCCTAAAGGTTAGCAAGTTGTTGCACCAAAGGATCCATATTTCGTTACATCCATTTCTAAATATATGCGATATGCGGTGGTGAGTTTTCTGGTATTCTATTTTTCAGTGTTTATATATTGTCTTTTTGCAATGTCCACATGGTACATTGGGATTTTGATATATGGAGAGGTGAGGTTTAGAATGGTTTTCAGATGATATACTTTGGGTGCAAGGATCAACAATGGAGTGCACTGTTCAACTAGGAGATGCATATATAAATTAACTTCATATATAGAGGTATTTTTATATGGAAATTGGAGGAAGGGTGAGAAGGTTATTACTGATTTTGGTTGTGGATCAATTGTGGTTATTAAAAAGTGTTGTTAGACAAACAGTTTATCCCTATGTGATTATAGTAATGAATCAAAATTCATGCTGTTGGCAATCACTGGCTAATTGCATTTTAGGCAGCAGATTATTTGGAATATGTCGAGTATGATACTGGTAACCTGACTGAGGACCTGAGGACTATGTCCTTGATGAGACAGCTACTTTTCAATCCTAAACTAAAAGCTGCATGCCTAATCCCATATGACGAAGCTAAATTGTGGAGAGGTCAACGTGGACCTGAACTAAAGCAGAAATCCAACAGCAATTCAGAAACATAAGGTTCTAAACATAAACCATTTGATCCTTGACTGTTTTTATTTACAGAGAAAAGAAGAAGAAAAATAAATTTTTGATTAATTCTGGGGGAAACAGAATGGAAACAAAAAGGGCAAAGGAAGGCTGAAGGATGGAAAAGGAAAGGGAAGTTGCTTCTCTTGTGAGTTGTGTGGTTGGAATTGTTGGATAGAGAGAGCAAGGATCAAAAAAATAAAAGGGGAATAGAATGTTTTTGAAGTAAATGGTTTTATGCATTGTTTGATTAATCTTATAATGAAATTGGTAAAGTTAAATTGGTGGTCTAATTATACATCATTTTTTGTTTGTTTGGTTGCTGAGTTTGTAGTTTAGGAAGAGAAACTTGTGTTTATGGTTTAGGATTTTTCTTTCCCTAATTGTGAAGTGGACTCCAACAATAAAGTTCAACTCAACTTTGACTCCAAGAAGGTAGGTCCTTCACTGTTTATTTCAGCATTTGGGTGTTTGTTTCGCCCCTCTGCACTTTAATAAGATTGATTTATTTCTTTATATATATATATATATATATAAAAAAGGTTCTTAATCCTTAGCTGTGCAATTGTGTAAATCTATAAACTCTATATTTTTGCTTAATTTCTTGGAGGGAGGACGTGTTTGGAATATATGCACGCGTACGTATTGCATATGATTAATATATTTCCTCTTCTATATTTAACTTATCAGCAAAGGGAATTTTTTTTGGTTTTTTTGGATCTTTCGTATTTTATTTCAGCATTTCAGGTTATTTTTTAATGATATGTGTTTAAGAATCTTAGTGGGAGTCATTACAAATTAAGACAATGCCTTAGAATTTGTTAATGCTTTTTTTTTTCAACTTTTTAATGCTAGCTTTTTCTTCATAGCATTCAGTTTTCTACTTAATTGCTATCCGTGTCATTCAGTTTAGTTGTGACCATTTCATTCATCAGTGACACTTGGTCTCGATTCTACATTTCTTTCCACTTATTTTTTCCTTTCCACAGCTAAGCAATATGTCACTACAAGGAATCCTAGGATATTGAAGAAATCTAATTTATTTTTCTGGATGCTATATATGGGAAACTAATGAAAAGCCAATCAGCTAGAAAAACCGTTTTATCTTTAGTACTGCACTTATTTGCCAAAAATTAGAAATATGTGAAGAAATCTGATGATAAGACACAAAATCACTTGTTTGCTTGACTATTGTTGTAGGCTTTGGTCTCCTTATCATGGTTAGACACACTTTTGCTGACATTAAATCTTTCTTTTGCAAGATATGGCCTGCTAGATGCAGAATGATTTAAGCATTTATATGCTGGTAGCGAATTACACATGCTGTCTGATGCAGCATTCTAACAAAAATAATGGAAAATTTGATGGCAAATTAAACTGCATAATTACTTATACATTCTAAAACACATTGGAAAGTTTTTGGGGTAAAAACAAAATGGTTTAATTAATTGCCTATATTTTGAGCTAGTTGCTTATAAAAAATTAGGATTTCTATATAAAAGCATTGCCTGAAAGCTTTTCAAGAAGCAAAACTCTTGTTTGATATATTTCAGGCCTAACGCTTAACATCTTTGTTTGTACAAGCTTTAGCAAGTTTCCAAAGGCATCCAAAGCATACTAGCTACAGCCTTCTCTTCTAAACTTCTAACTGGAAATTAGAGTGTTGTAGTTGTATCCATTTGTCTGTATTCCGAAGCCTTTAAACTTAAAACAAAACTATGATTAGAAGGGAGGAAAAATATTTAAATACTTTCTGAAATTTTTAACAATGACTTAAATAGAGACTTTTAAAGGACTACAAGGAACCTTGATTTATATATACTTGTTTTTTGTTCCTTTTCTTTTTGTCACTCTGCTTGTATCTTTTTCATACATGTTATAAGGACCATTGTTTGAGCAGCCTCCTTAAATGCTTCAAAGGGGCATAGAGATACATGTTTGTCAACCCCAGTTAAAATTATCATTAGGTTTCTTGAAAAGTTTCGGACTTTTTCAAGACATTGTTAATTTTTTCCCTTGGAATTCCATTCGTTAATTAATGATTTCGTAATTTTGATGTAAATTTGGCTATCCCTTGATTGAAGTTCCACGTTCTAGACTGTATGTTTGCTCTCTGCAAAAAGAAAGATTATATATTTTCTTTACATCTTGTCACAAATTAATACATGTGAATAATTTAATGTTAACCTAGTACCTTTTTATTTGAATGTAGCGATTTCATCAAGCCAATACCGGGAACTCAACTATCTTCCAGACATGATTTTAGATCATGTATGACTAAAGACATTATAGTTAAAGATTCTTTAGCAATTAGTTTATTTTATTTTTATCACTTGGCCCTTCTCACTCATCTAAAAAAAAAACATTTGGCCCTCTTTTATAATATAGCCTTGGCCAATATCGCAACTCCCCAACCCCCTCCCACACCCAGAAAAAAAGAGAAAGAAGATTAAAGCATTTTATTTTGTTCTCTATCCTTTCTAGATGTGTGTTTATGTACATACTGTCCCGTATTATTAAAATTGTACTCATTTTATCTTGCTCATCCCTGCGGTAGTAATATATATAATTTCACTTGGGTTTGTAGTGCATTGATGGACTATGTAGGATGTGAGAAATGTCGCCTGTGGGGAAAGCTTCAGGTCCTTGGTCTTCGTACTGCATTGCAAATCCTTATTTTCTGTTGATGGTCGGGAATAGTTGGGTCATACTGTAAGTATCTCCTTAGTTAACTTGAAATTTCATGTATGTACTTTGTATTCTTTAAGTTGGATTGACACTTTATCTGAAAGAAAAGTAACTTATAAGCATCTCAATTTTTTCTCCAAAATAATGACTTTTAATGCAATAGGATGAATACAAAATATGGTGACAAAAAATCAAAAAGGAATATAATATGCCACCTTGGTCTGCATGAGCAAACATTCTAGGTTGACACTAAAGCATATTTTTGAGAAAACAGATTTTTGTGGACTTTTTTTTGGGGTTCATTGGTTTTTCTTCATAGTTGGCTCATTAAACCTATTCTTTTAATATAATTGGATTTATTAGTTTTCCTTAACGTTGTGCAGTCTGTTGATATTGTCAAATACACGGATGATTGGAGTATGGGCAGCAACGTGAGATATATATCCATGGTATTTGCCAACTTTCTTGATGAAAGACGATACATAGAACTGTGGGTGCCAATGCTGATGAACGGTCCCACTTAAATAGACTTGTGAAACTTGGTATGATATAGTAGGGTTAAACAATGTTATAACAGTGATGTTTATCTAGTATTTAATTGCAATGCTCAGTTTGTACTTGATATGAGAATATGATGCACCACCTTAGTGTATAAATACATATTTAAGTGGGATGAGTTGGTGGATTTTATTTGTATTGGATGAGTTGATGGAATATATTTGTATTTGCTCAATTAGTATTGGAATGTTCAATTTGAATGAATTCAAGCCGAGTTACTGGAATGTTATTTTTAGGAACCAAACACGAGGCCCGTAGAAGCTGAGGCTGGACATTGTAAACGCAACTTTTCCCGGCGATTTTATACTCGCCGCAACTGCGAATCAGAAACATTAATGCTATACCGGCGAGTTTAAAATCGCTGGTATATACTTTTTACCAGCGAATTTACACTCGCTGCAATAGAGTTTTTGTTCTCTCACTCAGTTGCAGCGAGTATAAAATCGCTGCTATAGACTTTTACCCAGCAATTTTATACTCGCTGCAACTGGGTCAAACTCTATTGCAGTGAGTATAAAATCACTGGGTAAAATCCTATAGCAACGATTTTATACTCGCTGCAACTGCGTCAAACTCTATCCCAGTGAGTATAAAATCGCTGCTATAGGATTTTACCCAGGGATTTTATACTCGTTGCAACTAGTAGATCTCTATTCCAGTGAGTATAAAATCGCTGCTATAGGGTTCCCCCAGCGATTTTATACTCGCTGCTATTAATATATTGCGGCGAATACATGTCGCCACAATAAATTTTCTACAACCATTTATCTATTTGTAGCGATTTTCTCTAATCGCTGTAAATGTATATTCCCGGCGATTTTTTATCTTTTAGCAACGCACTAAAATCGCCAGTAATAATCTCTCCCAACGAAAACTAACTGAATCGGAGACTGCAATTGCGGCGATATTATTGTCAGTTGCAGCGAAAAAATATCGTTGGGAAAGAATATCTATCCCAGCGATTTTTGGCTTCCGTTGCTGTAGATCAGAAGCAGAGGTTTAATACTGGAGATTGGGCAGCAATTTATTAATCACTGGGAAAGATAATAGGCGTCGAAATTTGGGGTTTTAGCAGCGAAATTAATCGCTGGGAAAGGTCACATTTGTTGTAGTGTGATATAGCCAACTCTCATTGTACTAATCAAAGAAAAATATCTAATAATTATCTAACAAATATCTAGGATGATGGGAGCATGCTATGTTTGGATATAGAAATGGTTTTATCTCATCTTATTTCATTTCATCATTACAATTTTTTTAAATTTTAACATAAAATATAATAAACAATTCAGTTTTTTTAAATCTTAAAATAATATTAATATTAAAAAAAATATTCTAATAATATTTTATTTAATTCATCTAAAATCATCTTATCTCATCTTATCTCATTATCCAAACGAGCTCCATGTGTTCACTCTAAAGCTCTACCGTGGTCAAATTGTACTTTCTTAGGAAAAATGTCAAACCGTACTTGTCCATTTGACCCAAATATGAATTTGAAAACTTCCGTGGTATTTTTCCATTGCTTTGGTATCAAAAAACTGCTTCAACAAATCGTAGTCTTTTTAATCATTATTATAACAAGTTTACAATGAATAGGCTTTAAAATATTTATTAATACTGAGTTTGTTTTTGTCAATGTGGAACCTAGATAAGTATTTAATATGGTGTTTATTTATTACTCTTTTTATTGAGTTCTTCAGTTTGTAACATAAACAATTGAAGAGGATTTCAATACTAAAAAATTAATGTTAAAAGAGAGGAAAGAATGAAAGGAAGAAACATAAGCAATAACGCACTACAAAAAAACTAGGAATTGCTGGCATTTATATTATCGACGGTTGTTTATACATTGGTAAAATTATATTATTGTTGGAGCTTAATTTTTACGCCGCTAAACAACTGAATTTTTTGACGTTTATATTGTTACGCCAGTAATAATATATAGCTTTGGCGGTGTTTTAAAAACTGCCGGAAATATATCTATTATACGCCGGTAAATGAGTCATTTTCAGGCATTTATATTATTATGTTGGTAATAATATATAGCTTTTGCGACGTTTATAAAAACGCCGACAGTTAATCAAGTTTAGGCCGGCGATTAAGTTTTTCGGCGTTTACATTGTTACGCTAGAAATAGTATGTAGCTTTTTTGGCGTTTAAGAAAATGCCGGCACTTGTTCAATTTTATGCCGGTAAATTATTGAGTTTTTCGGCGTTTATTTTGTTTAAAAAAAAACGCCTACAATTGATCAATTTTACATTGGTAAATTTGTCAATTTTCCTGTGTTTATATTGTTACACCAGTAATAATATATAGCTTTGGCAACATTTAAAAAAATGCTGAGAATTGATCAATTTTACGCTGGTAATTAAAAAGAATTAAAAAACTTATTTAAATGATACGAAGAAAAAAATACTTAATTTCTTGCCAAAAAATGAGAGAATTAGGTTTTTGAAGGGAAAGTAGTATATATCAAACTAACAAATTTGCAAAAACACATCCCCTAACATATAGCCAAACATATAGCCCGTACTCTCTTCAGGAATATTGCTACATATAGCCAAACGCATTTGAGGCATTTTCTTCAAGGTTGAACACATTTGAGGCATTTTCCTCAAGGTTAAACGCATTTGAGGCACTTTAGTAGCTCCCAAAAGAGTTCTCCATAAACATATTTTCGTCATATGAAATTGTTGAGGCATTATTAGAGATATAGTTCGTACTGAATTGTGGCATCATGTAATTGGTAATTTCTGACTGAAACCAACTTTGGACATCTTGTGGGTGAGAAGGTCTTCCGTAGCACTTTTTATTAGGGTTTGATTGACAAAACCATCGAAAAAGCTATTTTGAGCTACTTGTAATTCCTTTAGAGATGCTAGTTGAGTTTGTTGATTTACAACCTGTAGCACTTTCATTATGGTTTCAATCATTATATATAAAAAGAGAAAGTCAAAGGGTGAAAACCTACTGCTGAAGAGCAGAAATATGTGAAACAATGCCCTAAATAGGATCTTGAAGCCTAGCCTGCGCTTCATAAGAGATTGTGACAGCCGCTTCACAACAATTACTCACCGGGAGGTGAGCAACGAGCTTCGATACATTACTTGCACCGAAAACCTTATAAATGGCGGAGAAATGGGTAGCTCCCTGTTCATGGTAGAAATAAGGAGCAAAAACACATCCACTGACACATTTCCTTCTCAGGCATTTGCAAGCTCCACAAGGAGAACCCAAACTAGTCATCTTGATGGTCGATTTCGATCGTAAGGGGGGGTTAAAGTAGCTGGAGCAAGGAAAAAAAGAAAGCCGTAAAACCTGTAGCCCATAAAACCCGGAAATAGACAAATTCTGCACAATCCGAAGCTGCCTGGGTCCCGACCGAGCTATCTAGATTCTTGGAGATAAAGCAGCAGAGCCTCGAGCCTTCCCCCGGGTCTCAACAAATGCTTGGATTAGCTTTCGCAGAGCCTTGAATGCTCTGGGTTTCTATATGAGAGACCATTTTCACTTTGCATTTTTCACAATTCTCTCAATTTCTCACAATCTCTCAAATGGTCGAGCAGCATTCTTCCAAAGATATTCCTGATTTGAATCATGATCTGAATCAGGAACCATTTACGTATCAACCCTTAATCTTTTATCCTGATGCCATGAATGCCATGATAGGAGCAGAGATTCATTTTTCTAGCAGGAGCGATTCTAAGATTGATTCAGGATCGAGAATGCTAGGTGTTCAATATGATGCCTCTATTACAACCATGTCCCGGAGGTTACTATCACGGGTGAGTGAGGCTAATCAACTTAAAAATCAAATTTCTGAGTTGCAGCAAAAGCTTGCTAATAAACGTAGAAAAAGTCAATTATTAAAACAAGAAAATAAAGAGTTAAAGAAATATGTAGATTGGTACGCTCAAAACCTGCAACCATGAATAGCGGAGCTAGAACGAGTGAAAGAACAAATACAAAGCTATCAACAGCAGTTAACAACAGAGGTTCAGCATTCACGAGAAACATAGGGACAGTCTGCTATAATTTAGACTTGTAATTTTTTAGACTTTTGGACTTGTAATTTAGACTAGTAATTTGTTGGACTTTTGGACTTCTAATTTAGACTTTTGCACCAATTTTTTTTTCTTTTTATTGCATATCTTTTTTTTTTTCACTATAACTAATACTAATATATAGCTATCCCAAATTCTTAATTGAAAATTTGAACCATAAATATTATCTCCATTAAGGAAAGTTGCAAATATCAATAAACTAAAATATTAATATAATTTGAGATTCTTTACTTATAATCTCCTCAATCCTCGTCCTCATTGTTCTCTTCCTCTTCATCATTCCCCTCTTCTTCATCTTTCTTTTCCTCTTCATTCTCTATTTGATTTTTTCTTGAATCCTGAATATAAATTCAAATGAGGGTCCAAAAATTCCAAAATAAGGTTGATTGATATCAACTAAATATATGTGGGGTGCTCACCTGTGCATGCACAAATGTGTTTACTAAATTTTGCAATTCAGTTAATTCGTTCCGTATTTTATCAAGCTCTTCCTTGGATATACCATCTTCGTGCTTAGAACTTGGTAGTGAATATTGACAAGTTTGCTGTGTAGGGGTTGGGCCAAACCCCAAACCGTGCACACGTTTGATGCCTAGGCCATGGTTCCTCCAGACCCCATTTCTATGGAACTTGTGTCCTGTGTCAAAAGTTCTTCCATCTCAGCCTGTAATAGATAATAAAAAATACACATTCTTCATCTTATAAATCCATTAAAATCAAAAGTAATAAATTTGGAAATAAACATACCACTTTTTTCTTTGTCTCATCATTGTAGTGGGTGTCATCCTTTCTCTTATGGGTTATGACAAGCAACTAGGCTCTACTTGACAATGTCCCAGTTGATTTTTTCTGTGTGCAATATTCTAGATTAAACACATATATTGAAAACAAAGAACTAACATATATTCAACAGTAAAAAATACTAATTAAATAAATACTACATCATGATCATATCTTGAATAACTTTTTGATCATCCGCTGTGGACAACCACTTGCTTCTTACGACACTCATTATTTTTATTACATTTTGACTACAACATCACAGAGATTATGAGAATTATGATTAAAATAATTAGTTGGTTGACTTTCTAAATCTATAAGAGAAATGTGCGCATTGTTACCATATATTCTGGATCGAACCAAAGATTGGCCAACTCCGCTAGTTGCGATAAGTCCACCATATTGAGAGTTGCCCTTGCCACAACTTGTGCTGTAGAGGTGTCTTTTTCACAAAGTAACTTTTTCTTCAATTCGAGCTTGTAGGCTTTCCATTTCTTCCCTAGGTCCTTCAGTATCCATTTTTTGAATGCATCCAATTTGTTATCGGGGACTTTAAACTTGCCCTACAGTCAAAATAAATTTACACAAGTATATGTCTTGCTTTCTAACAAAATTTTCAAAATATACCTATTTAATTAATAATAATGGTTTAGTACAAGTTCTATACCATTATAAGACCTCAAGCTTCCTCCTTTGTGGTTTTAGGCACCAACCTCCAATCCTTATAAATTATTGGAACCAACTTATTAGTTCTCGCTATCAGGCCACCAAACCTTACCACATTTGAGTCTTGCTTTTTGATGGCTTGATCAAGATTATTGAGCTTCATATTAATTTGCTCCCTCCAGGAAGATGCCAAATGTCATGAATTGAGTGCAATGGTCTCTTTATTCTACCTCCATTACTATTTGCAAAAATGGATTTAGTGACATTGTTACTATTTTACAAATGTGCATTCATAGTGAAATAAATAAGAAGTAAGAAAAACAAAAACATACCAACAATGACAACAAAACGATCTCCAATGTCAGAATACAAGTCGACATTTTCTGCTTCCAAATGTGTTTTTATTGGTACAGATGTGCATGGCTGGGTCTCTTTGATGATCTCTGTATTTGTGGATAGTTGGCCTCCCATTTGTATCAATGTAGAAGGTTGGGTCCCTTTCTAAGAAGATAATGATGGTAGGGAAGGAAAATCTACAGAAGGTGATGACTCCACCATCCTATCAACGGAAGGGGGTGGCCCATCGTCAGATGGTAATGAATGGGTCACCCTATCAAGGGATGGTATGATTGTGTCTCACTATGGACAGCTGGTATTGAAGTAGATTGTCTTCGCAAGTGTGGTCTGATAGTCTTTGCCTTCTTTTTTGGACCCATTGTACCTATAGAAAAATAGGTTTACATATATGCAAATCAATAGAATTATGAATATCAATAGAGATATCATGTTAAAAAGTCAAAATATACATTTCTTACTCAACACTATTGAGGAGTTTCGATCATCATTCCATCTGTGTCATTTCGCATCCACACAACATCCTCAATAGTAGGTTCAATAGCTTCATCGTTGGAAGTGTTACAATGTTCATTGACTAAATATTCATCCTCATCGTCTTCAGTCATTTCCTCTTCACTAGTATCATACATGTCTCTAGGTTTTTATCTTAACGACGACAACCCAATTTGGGCATTTTTCATCTGCCACATAATATACTTGAGATACTTGGGAAGATAAAACAAAAGGATCATCAGTTACTCAATTAACAGTGTGTACTAGATTAGAAAAATTTACAAGACTAAACCCAAACTCGTCCTCCTTGAAGCTTGACACAATGTGAAACATTTGAAGAGTAATCATCTGGTACTTTTACATTTTTTATAACCTTCAACAAGTCTTCTTTCTCTTTGTTGCTCATTGTAAAAATAGCTGGAGGCAAATATGTCTTGTTTAAAGCTGTGATAACCGAATGAAGTTGTGGTCTCAAACTCATCTCTTGTAAGTCAAGGCGTGCCTATTTGCCATCTTTTGATTTCGTATCAATATTTAATAGTATGCCAACAATATTATTCACCACATGTTTTTCAATGTACATCATATCAAGATTATGATGCAATAAATTATCTTTTCAGTAAGGCAAACTAAAGAAAATACTATGTTTCTTCTATGAGTGTTCCTTAACATTAGTGGATTCCCCACAACTCTATTTCTTTTACGATTTGTTCTATCATTGCATCCTTCATGATCATCTAATTGTTTCAAAATTTCATCAGGTGTTGGCATAGTG
Organism: Pterocarya stenoptera; assembly: GCA_003123785.1. Taxonomy (NCBI): domain Eukaryota; kingdom Viridiplantae; phylum Streptophyta; class Magnoliopsida; order Fagales; family Juglandaceae; genus Pterocarya; species Pterocarya stenoptera. Next base: position 142,847 of record QEOT01001673.1, on the reverse strand, counting down.
GTGGAGAATCAATTTCTGTTGTACCATCAAATATTCTTGCCATCATTCTCCACCTATGATTTCTTGGCAAGAATCGTCTATGACCCATATAGGAAATTTTTTTCTCCATATTTCAGCCATCTAGATCGTGTATTACCCATACAATAAGGACATGCTAAACGACCTTTCGTACTCCATCCAGACAAATCACCATATGCAGGAAAATCATTTATCATCCGCATTAAAGCTGTGCACATTGTAAATATCTATCTAGAGCAAACATCATCGGTTGGTGCTCTAACCTCCCATAATTCCTTTAATTCTGATATTAGAGGCTCTAAGTATACATCTATATTCATTGAAGGTGATGATGGTCCATGCATAATCAACGATAATATGGAAGTTGATCGTTTCATGCACATCCAAGGAGGTAAATTGTAAGATACCAACATAACCGGCCATGTACTATAGGAAATGTTCATATTACCAAAAGGACTAAAGCCATCTGCAGATAAACCAAGCCTAACATTGAGGGGGTCAGAAGCAAACTCATCATGTTGTGAATCAAACATCTTCCAAGCCAAACCATATGCTAGATGCCTTAGTACCCTATCATTTGTACGGCCTATAGCATGCCATTTCATTTGTAAATAAGTCTTCGATGACATAAAAAGCCTTTGCAACCTTAGTTTTAATGGAAACCACTGTAATATTTTTGCTGGACTTCTTTTACCTTTTTTAAACATTTCATCTTTTTTGCTTCCACTTTGACGCTCCGCATACCACGCATGTTTCCAAATTCTCATTGTCCTTTACAACCATTGGGACATACTAAGATCTCTATATCCAAGCCCTAACTCACTCATGTACTTCTTCGCCTCGTATGTATTTTTAGGCAATGATGCCTTGGTGGGAGCAACTCATTCACAAATTCAAGCAGTTCTATAAATATGCTATTACTCAATTCACCCAAACACTTCATATTCCAGAGACGTATGATAGCACTAAACTTAGTATGTTTTGTGCACCCTTCATAAATTGGCTCATCAGCATCTTTCAACATATTGTAAAATTTATTAACTCTCTTGCTAGAACCTTGTCGATTTTCATATTGCACTCTAGCTAATTCTCCAACTTCCACACCTATTTTTGGCCCAGTACCTTCAACTATTTCAGGATCAAACATAGGGAAAACCTCATGTAACATGGTTGTCAACCCACTGGAGCCTTCATTTGTTTGCTCATTATTGTTTTGGGCATCAGTAGCGTGGTAAGATGCCTCACCTTTTCTCTCCCCATGAGCATGCCAAAGAGTGTAACCTTGGGAAAATCCATAGCTAATCAAATGATCATATACTATGTTGGGCATGAACATCATATGTAATCCACATTTTCTACATGGGCAACAAATCTACGAATCTGTAGGACAATTCTCACATGCAAACTTCAAAACCTCCTTGACACCATGAAAATACTCTTTTGTATGTTGAGGTCTTTTTATCCAACTTTCATCCATAGCTTAACTATATTTGAAATATGAAAATATAACTAAATGAGAATGCAAGATCATAAATATTATGTAAAATCTAAATTTGTCTCTAATAATTGATATTTTTATTTTATCTCATGATGATATATTATAATTGATATATTATCTAAAATCTAAATTGTTCTTGAATGGTAATGGAAGATGCCATATGGTCTATTAATGTACAAAGCATTCAAGTGCAATGATTTAGATTATTCAATATTATTCACAACAACAACATAATCTTTGCCAACTTACCATAAAAATCAGTCATGAAAAACTCCTATATTAAAATAGGTTTACTTCCTTTAATTAATAATATTATTAAAATATTATCTACACAAATATAGATTTTTTATACTTAAGACAAATTAAGTCCATCACAAAACTAAGGTCAACTTAAAAACGAGTTCATTTAAAACTGAATAGTTCGAATTTACAAATATAAGCATTTTTGAAATGATGATTCACCCAAAGAGGAAAAATAACTGGGCGGGAAATCGCTGTGCAGTTGGGGAAGCTCGTCCACAAAAGAACTCTAAAAAACAAATGATTAAAAGGGATAAAGAAATGAACAACAAAAGATGCCATTATTTTAATTAGTGGTGGCATTTAGATAAATGCCGTTAATATATTCAATGTGTCGCCAACATAACATTGGTGGCGTTTAAATAAATGCCACCAACTAATATGATACTTTGGCACCATATTAGCAGCGGCGTTTATTGTAATGCTACTAACTGTATTAGTGGCGGCGTTTAGATAAACGCCGTTAATGTATTTAATGTGTCACCAACATACTATTAGCAGCGTTTAAAAAAATGCCGCCAATTTATATAATGCGCCGGCAACGTACTAGTAGTGACATTTATTATAACGCCACTATTATATGCAATGAGATTAATGGCGGTGTTTTGATAAATGCCGTTAAATTAGAAAAGCTCGCGGCATTTTAATAAATGCCGCTAAATTGTAAAAAAATGTAGCTAATGAGATTTTCAAGTACCGGCATTTGTCAAACATGGATGGTTACTCCAGTAAAAAACCGCTACAAAACATTTAGCGGAGTTTATTTGGATAGGTGCTGGCACTTATCGAATGATGGTAAAAATTAGTTTTTTTGTAGTGACGTTTCATTTTCAGACCATAAACTTCTTAGAATTAAAATATATATTTATATATATGCTATTTCAAATTTTCATTTAATTATTATTTAAACATAAAAATGAAAATGATTTTTACGAAAAATTATTTTATTATCAAACTAGCAGAGTTAATTTGAGGAGGAGGCGACTAATCTGTTCTTGCAAGTAGCCCAACTCCCCATTCAGCTTGGATACTTTTGATTCAGAAGCATCCACATTTTTCTTGCAGGTCTTCAAGCTCTAATTTAATGCCATATAATGGTGATCGTGTTCCTTGAGAGCACTCTTAGCGGTGGCCAAATCCTACTCTGCCTTATCCTTCTCGCCCTGAGCTATGCTTAGTTGAGTAGTAGACTCCCGACATTCTTCCTCCGAGGCAGTCAGGCGGCTAATATAGTTAATTTTCACCTTCAGCAATCCCTCCACATCATTTTCCACTTCACTCAAATAGGCAACCAGATTATCTCGTTCAACCTCCCTATCAGATACTTTAGCCTTATGCAGTGTAGTTTCCTCCAACGTGCTTGCCAACTAAGATTGGAGAGAGGCAATATGGTCCCAAAAGGTGGCTTCAACTTGGAAAAGCTCTCCAACCAACTCTTCTTTCTCTAGTCAGCAGAGACAACAGCTCTGTGGGCTTTGCCAATGAACGCGCGCATGGAGTTGTTTTCCTCCTCGTGCCCCATATGGTCTTCCACCAGCACAGTAGCCAGCTTGTCAACTCCCTACAAAAAACCTAGTTAGGACAAGAAGGTAACAACCTAATAGAAAGTTAGAATAAAAGAAAAGTGAGGCTCACTGGCGAAAGGATGCTACAGAGGATGAGGATAGTCGAATGGAAAGCTTCACCGTGGCATGACTTGGAGGCCTTAGAGGAGTCACTAGGGCGAGAAGAGGAAGCCCCATGGCAAGCACTCAGAACCTGGAAGGAAACCCCAATAGCATCCTCCGGGGTGAACGACTTCCTAATAGTTTGAGGCGAGGGACCACCAGTCGCTTGAGTTGATGTCCCGACTGTTTGGTTGAATTGAGGAACGACGACTTCCTCCCGGAATGGAGACTCACTGGGAGGGCCAGTTTGAAGATCATCGACGGGAAAGGTTGGAGAAGGTTCCTCACCCCCCTCCCCTCGAGGAAGTATTGAAGGGCGAGAAAGGGATTGACACCCTGCTCCCACTGGCAAATGATAGGTTCAGGAAGATAAAGGGCAACACATGAGTATCCCCACCCAAGGCCATCGAGGCAGTAGAAGGTGGCTCACCAACATCTTCAAGGTGAAACGAGTCGCCAAAACCGTCTAGTAAGGAAGGAAGTTCCCTCGTGGGAGGTGCATTATGGAAGTATGGGTTCAAAATAGAGACAAAATCATTCCCCTCCAGATGTGGGTAACCTTCAGGATTAACTACTTGCCCAGAAGCTAGGGCCTCCTTTCCAAAGGGAGCCTTTGACCTCATGGCTTCCTCAGCCTCCAGTATGAAGTACAGTTCGGCGTTAGCCTGGTCCATGATGTCATCTAACAAACTGGTCTGGGGCATTGGAGGGTTTCTTAACTCCTCTCCTCCACTCGTCGGAGGGGAAAAATGGACACCGCTGGAAGAGCTGCATGCATTCGAGGACTTGGCCCCAAGGCAAGCTTTCTTCTTTTTACCCCTGCCTCTAGGAGTGGTCCCCTTGTTAAGTTTTTTTTGTTGGCGATGGGGTGCCTAGAATTTTGTGGTCGAGCACATGGGCTCGGCTAGGTTCCATCAGGTACCTATCGATGCTGGTGGGCGTTAAGAAGGTGTCAGACCAAGTGGACTTGATGTTAGCCATCGTCCAAGATTGAACCAAGCAGATGTGCGCTTCCTTTCAGGGAGACAACAAATTCTCAAGGTCATGCTTGTCAAGAACGGGTGACCAAGACGCCTTGATAGGGAATTCTCGATATGAGGATTCATCCACCGAAAATTCCCACCCCCTACCCAAGACAAAGAAAACTTTCTTTGTCCAATCCTTGACATGGGAATACTTACGCTCTAGATGCGCCAGTTTGTTGTGGGACCTACATCTACAACGGTTCCCATCCAAATGCCTAAACCCATGAAGAGAGAGGAACTCCAGAGCTGTAAGGTTGGGATAGTCATCACCAGTGGGCTCCAAGACCTGTCGCCACAGAACGCAGCAGACCATTAAAATACGCCAAGCGTTAGGTATCAATTGGGCCAGTGCAAGGCCTAAGACGTCACGAACAGGCGACATGAAGGGCAGACGAAGTCCCATTTAAAACATAGCTAAATAGAGGACAACAAAAACTGCCATACCTTTGACCGGGTAGCGATAGCCCTATCAAATCAGGATATTAAAG
>QEOT01001673.1:125388-136734 GCA_003123785.1 Pterocarya stenoptera | reverse complement strand
AAAGGGCTTTAATACCACCATAAGGGATTGCGGGGTGCCACCATGGGCCTGGGTCATGATGGATCGACAAATCATTCCACTCAAGGCTCAAGCCTCTCTGACCCGATAAGGTTCATGCCAGTTTGTTAAGGACAAGAATGCCTGCCCGCTTATCCTGGGACAATTGGGATATTCATTCATTCAAAGTGAGTAAATAGCCTGAATGTTCTGGGATTCAAATTTCAAATAATGGGTGAAGTAGTTAATTTGGGTGATCGTAAGCAGTCAAGCTCGATTTAAATCATCTAGGTACGCTAATGAAACTCTTGAATAAATTGGCTCTAAGAAGATTACTATCATTACTGACTTAGGTATCAGAAATTCCCTATCAAACCCCCAAAGCCATCTTACTCTTTGGTTGCAAGAAATCAGGAGTGCGTAGCAGTGAAACACGTCCTTAACATTACTCATTCGATGTTTATGTCTCGAGTAATGCTACATATAATTGTAAAATATGCAAGCATCGCGAAGTCACTTTGAAGAAGAATGGGGTTCACTATTAAAAAATTAATTTTTTTTTTGTATCCCATATTTACTCACTTTTTTTTAAAGAGATTATGCGGCGTTAGCACACTCTACGACTGAAAATATTATTTCTCTTATCTCACAAGTCTTATCTCACAAGTCCTTTGCTTACCTTTCCTTGCCCAAAATTTTGCATACTCCCATTCGTTATCCACTAATATTCTTTTCTGATCATTCACTTTCCCGTCGTCGCTTTTGCCTGGGTCTTGGTTCGTGAACCTTTTGCCTGACTAAACTATTCGATAGAATTGTACAAATGTCTTAGGCCTCATTTGTGAACACATCTCATCTCATATCAAAATTACTCATAATTTCTTTTTCAAACATCAACTAAATACAAATATTTTTCAATTTCAAATTTTTAACCTTTTCATTTAATCATTATCTAATTATTACAAGTTTTTCAAACTTTCAAACAAAATACAAAAAAAAAATTCAAGTTTTTCAAATTGCCAAAAAAAAAAATTATATTAAAAAATTATATTATAACAATATTTTAACTTTATAATATTTTTATTTAATATTTTTTTCTCTTTTTTCTACAATCTATAAAACATCTTAACTCAAATAATTTCACTACTATTCACAAATTTCTCATCTCATCTTTTCTGATTCTCCAGACAAATCCTTAGTGCTTGTTTAGAAATAGATTTCATCCTAAAACTCTCATCTCATCACATCTCATTCCCAAACATAATTTAGATCCAAACATTTTCAAACTAATCATTACAACTTTTTCAAGCTAATTATTATAACTTTCTCAGACTTTCAAACAAAAAATAAAAAAACAATTCAACTTATTCAAATTTCAAACAAAAAAATATTATAAAACTATATTCTAACAATATTTTAACTTTATAATATTTTTTATTCAACTTTTTCTCTCTCCTTTCTCAAAACCTAAAAAATACTCAACTCAGACTATCTCACTACTCTCACTAACTATCTTACTACTATTCACAAAATTTTCATTTCATCTCACTCCCCAAATGAGCCCTAATCTCGTGCGTGGGATGTTCATTTCTTCTAAGGTTATGGTTCTTACAATGAGAAAGTATACACTCATGAAACATAATGGATTTTGTCTCCAAACGATTCTTAGCGTTAACTTTTATGCTGAATCACATAAGTATTTATCTCTCTTGTTTTACCTTTTATATGTTTTATTTATTATTTATTTTATGAAAAAAATATTTGAATATTGTGTCAACACAATTATATTGTTTGAACTCTGGCCATACTGAAAAATTACATTACCTAAGTAGTAAACTATCCTTTCACCTAACATCCAACTAGGAATCACCGACGGCCTAGGGGCGAGCGATGTTTGTGTACAAAGCATTCTTTGTTAGATATTAGAGTAATGGAGATGTTGGAAGAGAGAGTCGCTCTTATGTCTCATGTGAATGCTGAATATAAAGATTATAAATTCTTCATCAAGAATAATATCATAAGTTGTATGAGTGTCATGCATTCTTTAAAAACAAATGATTTATTATTAAAAATTAATTTTTTTTATATAAATCTCATAGTTATTCACTTTTTTCAAAAAGAGTGTACGATGCTTATGTGTTTTATGACTGCAAATATAATTTCTCTTTTTTTAAAGCCTTGTTTGGATAGTGTGATGAGATGAGATTATAAATGAATAGTAATAAAATAGTTTGAGTTAAGTTGTTTTATGGAGTTTTAAGAAATAAGAGAGAAAAAATTGAATAAAAATATTATTAAAGCTAAAATATTGTTAGAATAGAATTTTTTAATAGAACTTTTGTTTTGAAATTGAAAAAAATTGAAGTATTTTTTATATTTTGTTTAAAAATTTAAAAAATGTTGTAATAATTAAGTAATAATTAAATTAAAAATTAAAAAATATTTATCAATATGTTAAAATATTAAGATAAGAAGAGGGAAAAGAGGTGGCTATTGATAGGGGTCCCAGATGATAAATTAGGAAAGAGAAATTGACAGTTATAAATTGAGAGCGGCCTCCAACTGACATTGCCACTTTAAACTAAGTAATGAATGATGATGACGATGATATTTTTCACTGAAGTTTATACAGTTTTGCAGGTGGCTGAGGAAAACGTACATTAATGTGACAGCGCCACTGATGAAAGATCAGTCACCGAAGAGAATTACAGTTATGCATTAGTTTAGTAGTGACCAACGGGATGACGTAGTCAAACACAGCTAATTGCTTTGTCGTACTCCACGAACAAGACGAAGAGGAAGACCTATACGTGTACGTAGACTTATCTCTTCTTTGATATAAGAATGTGTGGTGGGATACTTATTAAGAGCGCGCGCACACAGTGAGAAAAGAGACATATCATCGAGCAGAGAGAGAGAGAGAGAGAGAGAGAGAGAGAGATTAATGTGCAGGAAGTCGATCGGCATGAAGTTGCAGCTGCTCTTTCTGGCCTTGTTTCTCTCAGGAATTCGCTTCATCGACTCATTTACGGATCTTAATGATGGTATGTAACAGACCACGCCACTATATATATATTATATATATATATATGTTCTTCATCTGGTTTAACGGACAATTCATATTGGTTGTCCTGAAAAAGGCTTTCACCAAACTTCCTCGTTATTGTTTGGGCTGTCTCTTGGGCCGGAAAGTATTCTTGGGTTTTTTTTTTTTTTTTTTCCCCTTTTTTATGATAATATCATGAGTGCTTTGATACATAATCTAGGAATACTGGGTTGTCTCTCATCAGTGTCAACGTCGATCCGCCCAAAAATTGGTTTCATGATATCTATTTTTGTTATAATAAATAATTTTCCAAGTCTGAAACTTTCTTTCTTTCGCCACTCGATCGATCCTCTCCAAACTCAATAAGTTTTAGAAGCTTGAAGTTTATGTAATGAACTTTCATGTAAATGCAAGGCAAATGTAAATAGAAGAGATAGAAGAGAATGACATGATTCATTCACTGTAAATGGGTATTTTCGAAGAACACCCAACCTCCATGAACAACGTCCAATCCTTACAGATTTCAGATGATTTCCAATTCCACTACCTCCTGCCTTTTCTAGAATATTGTCAGAGAAAATAACTAACTCAGCCAATTACTGGCTTACAGCTGTAAAACTAAGAATTATAAAGCAAGTGGATAAACGTAAAAAGACATGGAAATAACAGCATTTCCTTCTTCACGGAAGCAGCGTTCTGTCTTCTTTCCTGGGCCTGGCCCACGCTAAGTAACTCTGGCCCGAACCCTCTTGTTCTGGGCTTTAACTCCACGGCTTCATAACAGTTTACGGTTAAATATTAAAATAGCTCAGCTTTCATGATCAAATTAATTATTTTTTTCGTTATTCAAGGACTGTAAAAAATATTTGGATTGAGGCTTTTTGACAAGTACAGAGGCTTTTTAATTAAGAGTTTGCTAATTTATATATTGGAAACGTTTTTAGAGTTTTTTTAAAATTTAAATCCTAAAAAGATTAAATATTTTTAGATGTTTTTAATTTTGAAATTGCTTATTTTGTTTTCTTATGTTACTTCTATACACGTTTTTTTTTTTTTTTAATTTCTAAAATAAAGATAAAAGTATTTATTGGCTTTAGCCAGCTTTCTGTTCACGCACGTCGACTACGGAACATATACATAGCTTGTTTTATTTTTTGCTTAATGTAATTAGATGATGCTGCTGGTGGGCGTCCAGTTTTTATCGTTGTACGTACGTTCTGCTAGTCAAATTTTTTTTTTGGATTTTTTGTTAAATATTTTTTCAACATATAATTTAATTATAAAAAATATAATAAATAATAAATAAATAAAACACGTGAGTCCATTTATATTTTTCTAATGCTAAAACATAATACTAGGACCTACTGCTGTAGAAATGGTATTGAGACCATTAGTTGATGATTAAACATTTTACTGGTGCATGAATGCAGTTGTTGTACTCAACGCCCTGAAGGCCGCGTGGAAAAACACACCACCAAGTTGGGGGCATTCAGATGATCCATGTGGATTACTCAGTTGGGAAGGAGTTACTTGCAACAATATTTCTAGGGTTATTGCCTTGTAAACATCTTCCCCCTATTACTGTCTTTATTCATGTATTTCTTGTAGACAAATTCTATTCTACTCATCATCGAGCTTATATGTGTAATGTGTAATGTGTGGTATAAGTATGATGAGTAAAATGACTATTTTCCTGTATTGTAGTCTTCTAATTTCTTGCAAATTGGTTTAGAAAACACACTAACATCAATCTACAGCACTCTTGACACAACAATATACATTATATGTTTAAGACTAGGATGGTGCTATGTCCATTGCTCCCAGCTACAACAGGGAGCTACCATTAGGTATAATTGTTCTTCTTTTCGTTATCTTTTTTTACATGTATTTTTTTATACTTTTAAATATTTAAAAAAAATAATAAAAAATAAAAATATTATTAAAAAATACTTCCTTAATCACTAAGTAAAAAGAAGAATAAAAAATAAAATAAAAAATTTCAGCAATAACATCAAGATGTAAGAATCAGAGGTGAGAGCTGTATCATTTTCCTGGTTCCCACTAGTTATTTTCATGTTTCTTTTTTTTTTTTTTTTGCTTTTTTTACATGTATTTTTTTAACACTTTTAAATATATATACATTTTTTTAAAAAAATCACAACATCATTAAAAAATACTTCCTAATCATAAAGTAAAAAAAAAAATGCCAGCTGTAACTCCTAATGGGAGTTGGGAGCTGGGAGCGGGACACTTAGCATTTTCCTTAAGACTAAGATAACATCTACTTGCAAATCAAATTCATGTAAAGTAAGGGTTGCTTTTCCTTTTGTCATTTTCATCCTTCTTCCTGATCTTTTGTTAAGTCCTTGTATTTCCTTATTTTGTGGATTCCATTCAAATCTCTTCAGGAAATTATCAACGATGGGCCTAGAAGGGAAGCTTGAAGGTGACATTGGGGGACTCACTGAATTGACATCGTTGTGAGTATCATTCTTTCGTTTTCTTTAAATGAAAACAAACATTCTACAATGTAAAAATAATTTTGCCATTGATCCACTACTAATTTGTTGAAGTACTGCTAACATTATTAAACTTCAGGGACCTATCATTTAACCGTAGGCTCACAGGTTCCCTCTCCCCACGGCTTGGGGATTTGAAGAAGCTAAATTTCCTGTAAGAATATCCAATAAGCAAGCTATAATTTCCTATGTCCCATCCATTAAACCCTACTGTTTGTAACTTGTATTCCTATAAATATATATTTGTCTTTCATGTTTCAGAATCCTAGCTGGTTGCAGCTTCACTGGTCATATTCCAGATGAATTGGGAAATCTTTCAAATCTCCAATTCTTGTAAGATCTTTTTGAATGCTTATTATATAAGAACACTACATGAATCACAATGCCAGTAATTTTTTTCTATCTACGTCAGAAAATTGTTTAAGTACTCACAAAATCCGAATTATGTGATAGTCCATAATTATTACTTTTATACTAACACACTCTCCCTCTCAGGGCTCTCAATTCAAACAACTTGACTGGAAAGATACCTCCATCTTTCGGTAGCTTCTCCAAACAGTTCTATTGGCTAGACGTTGCAGAGAATATGTTGACAGGACCTCTCCCGGTATCAACCTCCATGGGGTCCCCAGGCTTGGACCTTCTTTTGAATGCTAAACACTTGTGAGTTTTTAATATTTTTTGTTCCCAATTATACGCCTTGTGTTCAATCTATCATTAAGATAAATGCAAGAATTTGAATATGTTTAGGGATTAAAAACGTTGATTATTGATTATTTAAACTTGCAGCCATTTCAATAAGAACAACCTTACAGGCCCCATTCCAGCCAAATTATTCAGCTCTAATATGAAATTGATACACATGTAAGTTGATACCAACTATTAGTTTATTTTCATGCATGCTTTCAATTCTTCTACTACTAATTAATGCTTTCTTCAAAGACAGATTATTTGATGGAAATCAACTTTCTGGAAGTATCCCACCAACAATAGGACTCATAAAAACTCTTGAAGTTCTGTGAGTAAAACTCTTGAAGTTCTTCAACTAACCTTAATTTTCAGTACATGTCCACTCTGATCTGGTGCTGTTCTTGAGAATTAAAACTATTCCAATTTGCAACAGTCGGCTTGACAGAAATGCTCTGACAGGAAGTGTCCCAGATCTCAGCAACCTAACAAATATCGTTGAATTGTGGGTACTTTTTCACAACATTTATATAGTGGTGGCATTTTCATATATACTGGTGGTTACCATCTTTCTCCTTCTTGCTATCAACTTAGGAATTTCGCTCAAAATAAACTGACGGGTGCTTTACCAAACTTGACTGAAATGATGAAACTCAATTACTTGTAAGTTGATGGCATCGTACTGCATGCAATTGCCAATTTCATTTTTGAGTAATTTCTTCTTTGTGTGCACTGATGAACCTTGTATGATGGTTTATTTTACCAGGGACCTTAGTAATAACTCATTTGACCCATCAGAAGTTCCAACGTGGTTCTCAACCTTATCATCACTCACCACACTGTAAGTCTTCAATCTCTCACAGATAAAAATTCCTCAAATTTTAGCAATACTCACCACTCACCACTATGTGATTGGTGCTCAGGGTTATGGAATATGGGTCACTTCAAGGGCCCATACCACGAGAATTGTTTAGCCTTCCACAATTACAGCAAGTGTAAGTTGATATATTATTGGTATAGGTTCATAAGAGAAATTAATTGTTAGTTTGATAACTCATACTTGATTTCAATTCTCAGGAAATTGAGAAACAACGAATTTGATGAAACATTGGACATGGGTGTGCATGAAGAGATCAGCCCACAACTGGAGCTTGTTGATTTACAAAACAACGACATTTCTTTTCTTGTACCAGTGGGCACAAAATACCATAATTCCTTAAAGTGAGTGAATTCATGGCCCTTAAATGTTCAATTAAAAAATAAATATGTTGTGTATTTTCTTCTGACCATCAACCTTCTTTGTCAATTTGATGTACTTTAGACTAAAAGGAAACCCAGTGTGTAACAACTCTGCTATGTTGGATACTAATTACTGCCAGCAAAATCATGACCAACCAACAAAGCCGGCCTATTCTACTAGCCTGGCAAAGTGTGAAAGTACATCATGTCCTCCTGATCAAAGTTGCAACCCTGGGAATTGTGAATGCGCCTATCCATATAAAGGGACATTATATGTTGGAGGATCACTTTTCAGTGAATTGTCCAATGCAACTGTGTTTAATTTACTGGAAGATAGCTTGTGGTTGAACCTGAGTCTTCTTCCAGGCTCAGTTTCTATTCTAAGTACCGGATTCAATTTTGATGACTATCTTCAAGTGCAACTGGCATTCTTTCCCTCAGCCGGAAAATGCTTTAATCGATCAGAGATTCAGAGAATTGGGTTCCTCATGACTACTCAAGAACATAGGCTACCTCAACAATTTGGAGCCTATTTTTTTATTGCAGACCCTTATTCTTTCCCAGGTTCGAATCATATCTTAATTCCTCTGTGTTTGTTAGAGAGAAAATTATATCTCTACCTGACAATATTGAAAATGTTCTTCAGCCAAACATGGAGGAACTTCTATTGGCACTCGTGTAATAATTGAGATAGCAATTACTTGTTGTGCCATTTTGGTTCTGGGACTCCTGGGAGTAGGGACATATGCAATTCGACAAAAGAGACGTGCAGAAGCCGCCATTGGATTTAGTAACCCGTTTGGTAAATAATTAGTAAAATTAATTTTCTTGTGATTGATTGTATAGTTCAATTGATTGCTAATTTTCTCCATTTCTCAGCTTCTTGGAAATCAAGTGGCAATGATAGCAGTGGGGCAGCACCACAATTAAAACGTGCACGATTGTTCTCTTATGATGAACTCCGAAAGTGCACAAATAATTTCGCCGACAGAAATGAGATAGGTTCTGGAGCATATGGCAAGGTACATATAAAATCTCTCAGTATTAATCCGCTTCCAAGAACTTATGTTTAATTGCTGATGCTTTTATCATGTTGATCTCTCCAGGTTTATAAAGGGTTGCTTTCTGATGGACTAGTTGTTGCTATCAAAAGAGCTCAGCAAGGATCAACGCAGGGTTTACTTGAGTTCAAGACTGAAATTGAATTGCTTTCCCGTGTTCATCACAAGAATCTTGTTGGCCTTGTGGGTTTTTGCTTTGAACAAGGAGAGCGGATGCTGGTTTACGAATTTATGCCTAATGGAACAATTAGAGATAGCTTATCAGGTACGTACGTACATTCATGATATCAATTTAATTAATTACCTCTTTGCAAATATCTAATATATTTAATTAATTATGTACGTAGGGAAATCTGGCATTTATCTTGATTGGAACAGAAGACTCTACGTTGCTCTTGGTTCAGCTAGAGGACTAGCTTACCTACATGAGCTTGCCAATCCTCCTATTATCCATAGAGATGTTAAGTCCATGAATATTCTATTGGATGAAAATTTGACTGCAAAGGTTGCAGATTTTGGCTTGTCTAAGCTAGTATCAGATGCTTTGAAAGGCCACGTTTCAACTCAAGTCAAAGGCACGATGGTAAGTCATGTTATTATATCTCTACCTGATCTCTCGAGGGTAGAGAATATTAATAAAAGAGTCATTAATATTATTAATAAAAGTTAAAAACCTACTTTTATCTGTAAAAATTATTTTCAATGTCATGATATATTATATTAATATATATATATATATATTAGAGCGAGAGAGAGAGAGACAGAGAGTACTTTGAGGAAGTTGAGGCGACCAAATTATTGGTAGATTCACATATGTGAAAACAAATTTTTATTATTTCATTTTCTTGTTCATACACGGTATTGTAAAATTCAAAGCACCTACAAATCCTTCCAATCCTACAGCAAAATTAAAAATGTCTTATGTAATATAATTTAGACTTTGTATTCATTGGAATACTCTTTCGATTTTAATTTTTGCAAAATGCCTTCTACTTACAGGGTTATCTGGATCCTGAATATTACCAAACTCAACAATTAACTGAGAAGAGTGATGTTTATAGCTTTGGAGTGTTTATGCTTGAATTGCTAACATCCAAGCGACCGATTGAGAGGGGAATGCACATCGTCCGTCAGGTGAGAACAACGATGAACAAGAACGATGAGGAGCACTATGGCTTGTGGGATATGATTGATTCATCCATTAGAGACACAACAAATCTAATAGGGTTTGGGCAATTCTTGGAAATTGCTATGCAATGCATTGAAGATTTGCCTAAAGACCGTCCAACAATGAGTGAAGTGGTAAAGGCATTTGAAACAATATTACAAAACAATGGGATGGCTTTAAGCACATATTCGTTATCTTCTTCAAGTGACCTTGGAGCTTCAGGGGGTGCTTCTAAGCATCCTTACAATGATCCTACGCACAAAATGGATGTTAGTAGCATTGATACCTCTGGTGATAGTGGTGCATACACAGTCTCAACAAGAGTTGAACCCAAGTAGCCAATCCTCCCCTATATTCTACATTTTTTTCTTTTTCTTTTCTTTTTCTTTTTGGCTTTTAAGGGGGGAAATAGTAATTTTGTACAGAGAGTTGTTTCTAATTGTCAACAATATGATTTGACTATATATGTGTTAATAGTAGAAAAATCTAGCTAGACAAAAACGTTTGCTATGTTACTACTACTACTTGAGTTACATTTCAAATGCAAGATAATTTTCTTATGACTAGGAGGATAGGAGTATGTCCCTTAGATTTAGGAAAAAGTTATCAAATTTGTACCATAAAACTACCAAGAGCTATTCTGCACTCCAAACTGCTATGCATAATGGACACATTACACACTCAATCTATCAAAAACTGGCAGGTTATACTTAAAAATTAACACTTAGCATCTGTTATTAAGATATGATGTTCATGATTGTGCCATGGTTTCTTACTACAAGAAAAATAAGCATTTGTAATGAATTATTTGCGACCATAACGACTATTTGCGATAAAAACAGATTCATTTTGGCAAGAAAGTGTTAGTTTTTGTTGTTGTTAGGATTACAATATTAAGGTACAAAAACCTTTGTACGAGAGTGCAAACTGTATTTGTTTACTTGAATTTATAGGTAGTGCCAAGCTGGCCAAGTTGGCAGCTTGTAGATTCTTATTGTGGCACAATACTTTTATAAATAGAAAATATTTTAGTCACAAAGAATTATATAAAAGTAAATCCATAAATTTATGATAGATGAGCTTTGATGCGGTACATTAAATTGTAAATTTACTTTTATTGTAGACTATCTAACGCAGATCCCATGAAACCACGTCACTTTGTGTATTTACTTGTGACGTCCCAAGATTCCGCTTGAGATTAGATGANGTATCTAACGCAGATCCCATGAAACCACGTCACTTTGTGTATTTACTTGTGACGTCCCAAGATTCCGCTTGAGATTAGATGAACATCTGAAGCGTCGAGAAATGCAACACAAGATTACCTGCCCCCTTCATGACAACTAAAGATGCAATGTTCCTAACATGCATATAGGATTATGCAATATTCGTAGCGGATAATTTTTTTTCTTTAGCAAAACTATGCACCAAACAGAAAATATCTCAAATACTTAAAACATACTTAATACAAAAGGACATACTAAACAACTGAGATCATAACGCTAGTCCAAAATGGCTATGATCAAAAAAGTACTGGAGATGCAACTATATAGTACACGTTGTAATTTAAGTTAACTACTATATTAAAATTGATGTCACACTGTCGCTCAATCGACCGTGTCTAGTTAG
>QEOT01001673.1:92988-106240 GCA_003123785.1 Pterocarya stenoptera | reverse complement strand
AGGTACCTTAATTCAGCCGCATTATTGGTGCCCAAACCCAGGTGTTGGACTGCCTAACCTCTCTCACATGTATAGCAATAAAAGCATAGCCTCTTCTCTAGCAAATGCCCAATGTTTATGCTTGCGCCACAACCACAGCCAACTGGTTACCTTTGGGAATGAGCTACCAAGTTCTACAACCGTCTCGCATGGGTGTCCTTTGGGAATGAGTCGATGGGCTCAACAACCACCTAAGATGGATCTAGGGGGTCGACAAGCACCCTGACCACTTAAACACTAGTTACAACAAACAAACAGCAAAATAAGAACACCAATAACATTTCACACCTATGGGGCAAACTATCCACTACTACCAACAAACAACAAAACGAGAACACCAACAACAATTTACACCAAAGGGGCTGAAAATCCACTATTACCAACATAAAAAAAAATGAATACAAAAATACACTAAAAAATCCAATCATGGAAATATGCGCTCTTCGCCAACAATAAACAATCTCTCACGACAAACATCCACACAAATAAACAAACTCAAAGCTAAGTCCTGTGCTCGCCACTACTGCGGTTGCGTACATCTCTCGCTAAAGCAGAGCTCCGTACCCTCACCTAGTGCGATCGAGTACGCCTCCCACCGATGTCGAGCTCCATGTTGACACCAAATGCGAATGAGTACATCTCCCACCAAAGTAGAGATCTACGCTCCCACCTAATGATGTTGAGTACATCTCCCACCAAAGTAGAGATCCATGCTCACACCTAATGCGGTCGGGTACTCCTCCCGCCCATCTCTCCAAGCTGAGCCCTCACCGCTTAGCACAAAACAAACAAAAAACCAGGGACCGAGCAACAAACCAAGGACCAAACAGGAAACTGGGGATAAATTTTCAAAATTTATTCTGCAGATTGTTGACTTCAACATTCTCAAGGCCTTCTTGTCCAGCAAATCACCCTTAAGAATCATGGGCATTTGTAGAGGTTGAATCACCAGCCTATAATTTAGCTTCGAGATAAGACCGAAGATCAAACTAAGAGATAAAGCCATGAAGAGATATGACAAGTTGACTCAGACTCCTAAAAGGAAAAGATTCAGACAGTTAAAAGGAAAGGGACTCCGACGTCTAACAGGAAAATGCTTCATAAGGCAAGTTGGACCTCTATATATATGAGGAGATCCCCCATAAAACATACGGACTCTCAACAATCTCGCTCCACAAGATCTCTCCACAGAAGCTCCGTATGCAAAACTCCACCACACATAGAGACTCTAAAGGATATTCCCTAAATTAGTCCATTGTATTGTGAGATGTGTGAGCCATGAGAGATTGTAAAATCATCCATTATTGTGGATTTCGCCCCCAAACAACTCGTGGACGTAGGGATTATGCCAAACCACGTAAATCTCTATATCTCTCTTTATTTACTTTTATTCGTTTATTTATTATTAATCATATGGATGAACGCGAAGAGTATCATATCGAAGCCCGAATCATCTCGTGGGCCGAGGATAATTCTTTCCTTCCTTCTGGTCTATTGTGCAAATTAAGCCATTAACAATGATGTTTATTTATTACTCTTTTTTATTGAATTCTTCAGTTGACAGAAACAATTGAAGAGGATTTAAATTCTAAAAAATTAATATTACAAGAGAGAGAAGAACGAAAGGAAGAAACATAATTAATAACGTTTCTTACCTTATTTTTAATTTATATCCAGGTATAGTATTAGGAACATAATTTCCTTTTATAAGATTACAAATAATAAATACAAGTATATTCCCATTGATACGAGCTTATATGAGTCGGGTTTTATACTAGTTATATTATTTATCAACTTATCATAATTTTTTGTTCATTTCTCATTCAATAGACAAAGTCAGACTTAGGGCTCTTTTGGATAGTGAGATGAGATGAGATGGTTTTAGATGAGTTGAATAAAATATTGTTAGAATATTATTTTTTTAATATTATTATTGTTTTGAAATTTGAAAAAGTTGAATTGTTTATTATATTTTGTATGAGAATTTAGAAAAGTTGTAATGATGATATGAGGTGAGATAAGATGGATTGAGAGTGTTTATGTTAAATTTAATCAAGCCAAATATCTTTCTTGTTGGGTAGCCATTTCGTGTCAATTGGGTTTGCTGACAATAAGATTATATTTGTGGATGACAATTGATCCCACTTAAGAGTGTAAGTGCCTTATTTCTAATGTAGTGTGGAATTAAAGGAGGATATCACCTCAACGTTAACCCAACTGTCAAGACTTTAACTTAAACTAGGACCCTACCAAAATTTTTAAATTTTTTCAAACTATTAACTTCTTTTTTTTTTTAGATAGGGAAATCAGAATTTTATATCATCATGAGCTAGAAAAATACATAGACTTTTCAGTCCAAATGAGGTTCTGAATACACGAGGGAACAAACCCCCACCACACAACTAAATCATCAATATTTCTTGCATATCTAGCAAGTGTGTGTGCTGCAGCATTTGAGGATTTGCAAACATGTTCAATTGTGCACTGCTGAAATCTTTGCATCATCTGTCGAATTTCTAAGACTAGATTTCCCAACAAAGAATCTAATGGTTGTAAGTCTTGAACTTCTGTCACCACTAAGAAAGTATCACTTTCAATAATCAAATTGTGTATTCCAAGTGGTAGACATAATTGTACGCCTCTAAAAATAGCAAGCAATTCTATATCAGAAGAGTCTTGAACTGCTACCTCTCTTTTTGTTGCTGTCATGATAACCTTGCTTGCACTGTCCCTAAGTATCACACCAATACCAACATACCCTTGTTCATTAAAAATGGCTCCATCTATATTAAGCTTAAAAGCACCTTGTGGTGGGGGCTGCCATTTAAAGCTGGGATTCAAACCACATCTAGACATGACCTTCACTTCCTCAAAACGTTTCTGCAGACTCAAAGCCTGATTGAAGATTTCATTTGTAGAAAGTTTTTTGTCTTCAAATAGCCATTGATTTCTTCTATACCAGCTACCCCATGCTAACAAGAAAAATCTCTCTAATGCTCCCTCTTTCTTTTTGTCTTGCACCTGTTTGGCTATGTCTTCAAAAGTTAGACTTCTATCATTGATTTGTAAATCTAGAAAGAACTTCTTCCAACCTGTTAACAACTTGGGGCATTTAAAAAGAGCATGAATCGTGTCTTCACCTGGGTTACACCAAAGTTGGCATATGTCATTGGACACAACCTTTTTCTTGCTCAAAATTGATTTAGTTGGCAGACTATCACTGCATGCTCTCCCAATAAAAATTTTAATTTTGTTTGGTACTTTCATGCTCCATAGGCCATTCCAAAAAATCCTTTGTCTACTGGCTTCTGAGGTCTCTCCCTATGCTTGCTCTTCCATGCTCTTAAAAAGTTTATAAGCACTTCTAACACTGAAATTTCCACTGCTCTCCCTATCCCAAATGATTTTATCTTGATGACTTGAAGGGCTTAAAATCAGTGTTAAGACTGCATCTGCTGCTGTAGGAGGTATCATTCTTCTTTCTTTCTAGACATTCCACCATCTGGTATAGGGATCAATTAGCTCATGAACTCTTTCACACCCTTCTCTTCTATGTGCCCTTAAGTCTTGGAAGCTTGGAATCCAATAATCATTCCAAATATTAATTTCTTCCCCATTCCCAAAGTTCCATCTGCAGCCTTGAGCCATTCGTGACCTCACAACCCATATTCCTTTCCATGCATAAGAGCTGTTATAACCCATTTTGGCTTCCAAGAAATTGGTATTTGGAAAATGCTTAGCCTTAAATACCTTGTACAAAAGACTATCTTCCATTTGCAAGAGTCTTCATCCTTGCTTAGCAAGGAGTGCATCATTAAAATAGCTTAGTTTTTTAAACCCCATACTACCTGCTCCTTTAGGCTTGCACATATTTTGCCAGCTAATCCAATATATTTTCTTTTCCTTCCTTTTCTGTCCCCACCAAAACTTTGCCCCCATTTGTTCCAGCTCATTACAAAAAGAGATTGGGAGTTTAAAACAGTTCATAGAGTAAGTAGGGATGGATAGGGCCGCTGCCTTGATGAGCACTTCTTTTCCACCTTCTGACAAGAGCTTCTCCTTCCAACACTGTAGGTTCTGCCACGCTCGATGCTTTATATCTGAGAATGCATTGCTTTTTGATCTGCCAATCATAGGTGGGAGCCCCAAATACTTATCATATTGATGATATTCTTGGATATTCCAGTGGGATAGTATCTCTACCTGAGTAGATGGATTGACATTCTTGCTAAATACCATTGAGGTCTTGTCTCTATTAGTTTTCTACCTTGATGCCTTCTCATAAGTCTCCAAAATTTTGTGTACTGCTTCACTTTCTTTGAGAGATGCTTGGCAAAACAAAGGACTATCATCTGCAAGTAGCAGATGACTTAATATAGGGGCACCTTGACATATCCTGATACTTGTTAAAACCTTGGACTGCACAGCTTGATGTAGCAAGGATAGAAGCCCTTCAGTACAAAGAAGAAAGAGGAAGGGAGATAAGGGATCTCCCTGTCTGATTCCTCTTGATGGCAAGATAGGTCTCATTGGTTCCCCATTTACCAGGATAGAAAATGAGGCAGTCTGCACACAAAGCATAATCAATTTGATCCACCTGCTGTCAAAACCCAGCTGCCTCATAACTACTTCCAAGTAATTCCATTCAAGCCTATCATAGGCCTTGCTCATATCGAGCTTCAAAGACATAAAGCCCTCCTTTCCTGTTCTTTTTTTCCTCAAGAAATCTATCATTTCATATGCAACAAGGATGTTATCTAAAATAATTCTACTGGGCACAAAAGCACTTTGTGTGTTGGAAATAATGGTAGGTAGAATTAATTTGAGTCTATTTGCTAGAACTTTGGAAATTAATTTGTAAACCACATTACACAAACTAATAGGTCTAAACTCTTATACTTTTTCTGGTTTTTTCATTTTAAGGATCAGAGTTATGATGGTGTGATTTAAAGACATAGGAAAGTGACCTTCATTAAGAGCTTGCAACACAGCAGTGGTGATTGACTCTCCAACAATGTGCCAATACCTTTGAAAGAAGATGGGCAACATACCATTTGGACTTGGAGCTTTGGTAGGGTTCATTTGATGCAAAGCCCTCTCCACCTCCGCTGTAGTAAAGGTCTTGATTAGTTTTTGGTTCATTTCACTTGTTACCCTTCCTTGCAAAGCAGATAAGAAGTCCATACTGCCCTCATGTGGGTTTGTAGCAAACAAATCTTCAAAATAATGTACAAACAATTGATCCTTTTCTTCCCCTTCTTTCCATGTCCCTTCCCCATCCTTCAATCTGTGTATAAAATTCTTTTTTCTTCTATGAGAAGCCTTTGTATGAAAGAACTTTGTATTTTGGTTCCCTGCTTTGAGCCACGCAATGCACCTCCCTATGGGCTTCTTTGGAATCATCTTTATTAAAATGAGTTGGATCAGTCTCTTGTAGTTTCTGTAACTTAGTTTTTGCCTCCTGCAGCTGTCTTTGAACTTTGCCAAAAGAAAATTTGTTCCATTTTATTAGCTTTTTTCTACACACAAATATCCTCCTCATGACATCCTTCATACCACCTTGCCCATGATTACCAATCCATACCTCGAGATCACTTGCTCACAGTCAGCAGTATCTACCCACATTGCCTCAAACTTTAAGGGTTTTGGTCCTCTTCTAACAATGGTTGCACCATATGTCTGCAGTATGATTAGGATGTGGTCTGAATGAGTAGCAAAGCCATGCACCACCTTAGCAAAAGGAAACATTTTTGTCCACTTGGTATTGGACAAAAATTTGTCATGTCTTTCACAAATATTTCCCATTTGATCGAGATTGTTCCACCAAGTAAATTTTTGACCAACATATCCCAATCAAACAGTTGGCACTCATTTACAGCATCTCTGAATGCCATCATCTGTCTCTCAGGTCTGGCATTTCCTCCATACTTCTCTTGCCTGCTTAAGATCTCGTTAAAGTCTCCACAAACTAGCCAATCATGGTTTGCAGTTCTTCTTAAAGACCTGAGCAAGGCCCAGGTTTCATGTCTTCTAGCTGCAATAGGTTGCCCATACACTCCAGTTAACTGCCACTCTCTTCTGTTTCTTCCATTCTCCACCAGCAAAGCATCAATGTGACTAATTGAGTAGTTGCAAATGGAAAAATCCACCTCACTTTTCCACATCAATGATAGACCACCACTATGTCCCACCCTATCCACAGCCAAACAACCATGGTAACCCAGTTGGTGCTTCAATCTTTCTATCTCTTTTCTTGTCAGTTTTGTTTCTTGTAGGAAAAGGATCTCGGGACCTTCCTTCATGACCAAATCACCAAGTGCTCTAACTCCACCTGGGTTCCCAAGTCCACAGGAGTTCCAGCTTACAATTTTCATGGCGTTTAGCAGGGCTGAACATCGGCCTCCACCAATATCTTTGGTTGGTTGTCATGTTCATCCACACTCACCTTTCTTTGCTTATGTTTGGAAAGTATGTTATCAATGGTTTTCAATTCTACCTCTTGTCTCTCTTTAGATGGGCTGTTCTTCACAACCTTTACTTCCTCTGTAGCAACTTTCTTATGTCTCCTAGACCATCTTGTAGCAGTAGTCATACTCACCTTCTCCTGCACAATTGATGGGCCTGCCCCACATCTTACATTTTGAACCTTAGTACCACTACAGTTCTCATGCATTGTAGGCCATATCACATTTGGATCCCTCCCCATATTTTCAGTATTTATTACACTTGACATATTTCTTGATTGTCTAAAGATTGCTCCCGTAATTGGTGACCTGATTTCTCATTCCAATCCGTAGGCCTTCTTTCCATATTTGGTGCTGGGATGTCAACTTTCTCATGTAGTGTCCCGAGAGCATGATTGACTTGATTCATATTAGTTCCCTTGGCAGTGTCTTCCTTGTTTCCCGCCAGCTTTTGCACCCTCCTGCTATTGCACCATTTCCTCCTTGTGATTATTGGTTCGAGATGGCCTTAGATTCCGATCACCATCCTCCCTTTGCTCATGGTGTTGTTGCCCCTTCCTCCACCCCCGCCTAAACACATCCATTGGCCAAAGGGGAAGTCTTCTTCAGAGAATTGTTGCTTATTTGACAGCCATAAACTGCAAACTTTGTGGTTGTGCCCCAACTTACCACATACATAACAAAAAATTGGTAGACGTTGATGAGAATACAAAATGTCATATTTTTCTCCCTTAATTTCTAGTCTTTTATACTTATTTGGTGCCAAAATGTACTCATTATAATTTTATTTTGATTTAGGATGCAAATGGAGGTGTTAAATGCAAAATGAAGTTAACTGGGCGATTCTCGACAGTTTCGATATCGATGAGCAGTTGTAAAATTCCGATGGTGGATGTTGACTTAGACCAAGGTTTGTTCTTTTGATTGATTTCGACAATTTAATTTGAATTGTTCTTTAGGTGTTTTTCTTGAAATTGTTTTTGTTATACTCAAACCGCCCCCTAATCCTTGTTCACGTAGCATAAAACTAGGCTAGGCACTCTCCGTGGAAACGATCCTTACTCGCACTACTACATGTCTTTTTAGGAGTATAGGTTTTATTTTTGGTTGCCTGCGACAACACAACAAATTTTGGCGCCGTTGTTGAGGAGTGATTCTTGTTGATTTTTGTGCTTCTTGTGATCCTTATTTCATTCTTGAGATTTTTGAAAAGAAAAAATAAATCATTAGTTTTCGATAGTTATTTTTTTTTTCATTACTCTAGACTTTTCCTGATTTGTTTTCCATGGTTTATTAGAATTTCCTTGATTGTTTATGATTGTAACTCGATCTTCTAATCAAGGTGAGTTTTAGTGCGATCCAAAAATAGAGAGAACTTTGCACAGCTTAAGGAGGGAAGCTTGAAGAAATTCTAAAGAGAACGATTAGGCTCTTGATTCCCTATTTGCTAGCAATTCTGATTTAGAAGAAGAGGAAGTCATGGCTGGAAATCAAACTTTGAAAGAGCTTGCCGCCCCTGATTTGAATTAACAACCTTTATGCATAACGTTCCCTACTTTAGATGCTACTACTACTTTTGAATTAAAATCTGGACTAATACATCTCTTGCCCACTTTTCATGGCCTTGCAGGTGAAGATCCTCACAAGAATTTAAAGGAGCTTCATGTACTATGAACGAGTATGAAACCCACGGGGGTGACTGAAGAGCAAATTAAATTAAGAGCCTTTCCGTTTTCTTTGAAGCAATCGGCTAAGGATTGGCTCTATTATCTACCCTCCAAGAGTATTACCACATGGAACGAGATGAAGAGGTTGTTTTTGGAGAAATATTTCCCAGCTTCAAGGGCGGCAAACATTCGAAAAGAAATTTGTGGCGTAAGGCAGCACAATGGAGAGTCCCTGCATGAATACTGAGAACGTTTTAAGAAATTATGTGCAAACTACCCCCATCATCAAATTAGTGAGCTGCTACTTATCCAGTATTTCTATGAGGGCCTTCTACACACTGATAAGAGCATGATTGATGCTGCTAGCGGAGGGGCTTTAGTGGTTAAAACTCCCGAGGCTGCGAGAAACTTGATTGCAAATATGGTGGCCAATTCTCAACAATTTGGCACTAGGCTTGACCTTCCATCTAAGCATATTAATGAGGTAAATATTTCCTCCCTTGAACAACAAATTGAGAGTCTAAATATTTCCATACTTCTCCCCAAAGACCGTTTGGATTCAGAAACTATCTTATCTCATCTCATTTTATCATTATAATTTTTTCAAATTCTCACAAAAAATATAATAAACAATTCAACTTTTTCAAATCTCAATTCAATTTTTTAAAATCCCAAAACAATAATAATATTAAAAAATAATATTCTAACAATATTTTATCCTATATATTAATGTTATGAAAATTAAAAATTAAAAAAATAATTTTAGAATGTAATTTTTTTAATATTATATTTTATTTGAGATTTGAAAAAGTTGATTTGTTTATTATATTTTATGTATAAATTTGAAAAAATTATAATGATTAAATTAGATAAGTTGAGATGAGATGAGATAATTTTTAAACGAGGCCTAAGTGAAGACTCAAGAGTGGAGTTATGCTTTGAGTACTAATTTCAAGGAATTCAAATTAACGATAAAGAGAAACTAATAGACTGTATTTTTAAGAAAAATAATTATATATACAATTCTTGTATAAAATTTTTATAAAAGAATAGATTCCAACATATAAAAAGTGTAAAAATTTCTTTTTTTTTTTCTTGATGAAAGCCTAATTTTTTACCAAAAAAAAAAAAACATGTACGAAATTTAGAGACATTCTCTATTTCCTCGACTTTGTAAAACCAAGTTATCTATTCTCTTACTATTAGCGATAAGTTTTCAATTAAGTATTTTGTGATGGTTAGGGGACACCTTTGTTTTTTCTTAAAGAAAGATAATTTTGCGACTTTTTTTTTATTTTTTTATTTTGACAAAATAAATAGTTTATACTCGCACGATAACTTTAATTACAAATTTGAACAAATAACTTTAAGCTTTTTGGGAATATATTTATATAATTTATATAACATTTATCAAAGACTATATTTATAAAGATTCAAGATGCATAGTATTAGGAATATAATTTCTTTTTATATTTTTAATTATAAAGATAATCTTATTATTAAAAATTAAAAATAATAAGTATGAATTTATTCAAATTGATACGAGTTTATATGAGTTGATCTATGTACTAGTTATATTATTTATTAACTTATTATAATTATTGATCATGTCTCATACAATAGACAAAGTTCGACTTAAATTCAATAGACAAAGTTATTACGGTTTAGCTGTCCGTGTCAATTGGGTTTGCTGGTGATAAGATTATATTAATGGATGACAAGTGACAACCGATCCCGCGTACAGTTTTAGGGGGTGAGATGAGAATTTTATGTTTTATTTTAAAATTTAAAATATTATTTTTTTAATTTTAGAATTTAAAAAAGTTGAATTGAGATTTGAAAAAGTTGTATTGGGATTTGAAAAAGTTGAATTATTTATCATATTTTGTATGAAAATTTAAAAAATATGTAATGATGATATGAGATGAGAGAAGAATTTTATATTTTATCTTATGTCCCAAATAAGCCCAAGAGGCAAGAAGTGTCTTGTTTCTAATGCCGTGTGGAAAGGAGGATATCATCTGATCAGCATCAACCCAATTATCAAGACTTCAAGACAAATTCCTTTCCAAAAAAAGACTTCATGACAAATTAGGACGTTGTTTGCTTACCAAAATTTTTAAAAAGGGTTTTTAATAAATTTGAAAATTTCAAACTATAAACTTCTTGGAATTATATATATATATATAAATATATACTATTTCAAATTTTCATTTAATCATTATCCAAACACAAAAATAAAAATATTTTTTAAAAAAAATATTTTATTCTCAAATTGGTATGTAGAGCATATTATCCATATCACTTAAATTGTAAGATTTAAATTTTAAAATTTATCTTTCAAATTAAACTATGATATGTAAGCATTTTACTATATATGTTCTATACAACGACTTCAGAATAAGAATTTTCTTTTACAAAAACAAAAATAAAAACAAAAATATACTTAAAAAGTTATTATCAAGCATATTTTCATCCATACTTATATATCTCCACTTTCACAAATCTTAATATATAATTTATTTAAAAAAAAAATTATTCAAATATTTCTGTCATTTCCAAAAATCCTTTAAACAAATGCACCTCAAAAAAAATATCTCGAAATTCTCAAACACCAGGCATTGCTAGCCAGTTAGTCCAGCACGTGCTTGAGATCGAGGAAAACGTTCAAGTAATAAAGGATGATTGGGCGTTGTTTGTGATGGTGGTTTCTCAGCTATAGCGGGTGAGAGGAAAAAGTTGAGGTCCGGATTAATGCATCGGAGTCATGCTTTGTGAAATTTCAAATTAACGATAAAGAGAAACTAATAGACTGTATTTTTAAGAAAAATAATTATATATACAAGTCTTATATAAAATTGTTATAAAAGAATAGATTCCAATAAATAAAAAGTCTAAAAGAATATAAGGAAGTATTTTTTAATAATTATTTTTTACTTTCTGATTAAGGAAGTATTTTTTTAATGATGTTCTAAATTTATTTTATTTTTTAAAAATATTTAAAAATAATAAAAAATTTATATAAAAATTAACTTAAAAAAAATATTACTAGACCCCAACATGAACTACCAGCGGGACCTTAACATTGTCCTTTGAGTTTTTTAGATCTTTTTTCCAAATTTGAAAGGATTTTGTTTTAATGTTATTTCACTATTTCTTTTAATTTTTAAAATGTAACACACATGTGTCAAGTTTTTATTGGTGTTGACCTGACACATATGGCTCGCCGTCGTTGTATTTCTATTACCCTTATCCGATTGTGCTAGTTTATTATTTTTGTTCGCCTATGTCGTTGCTCATGTTAAATACTATCGATTCTTTACTCGTCCAATGATTGTCTCGCGAGTAATTCTATATACAGTTTTAAAATATGTATGTATTGTAAAATTGCTTTAAAAAATAGTGAACTCTATTGTTAAAAAATTAAAAAAAAAAAATTCATTTGAACACTACAACAAAAAAGACCTTTTGGAACGAAAATGAAAATCATCCCAAAAAATGAAATTTAGGAACAAATTTCATATTTCGTGTCAAAAAAGACAGAAGATGTATACTATTTGAACGCGTTCGAACGGTTAAACTTAACCTTTTGAACATACATTTTGGCGCGTTAAGTAAAATTATTATAGCGGAAAATTACTCTACCGTTCGAACATACCAATTTCACCGCTCGAATGATGAATTAGCACTGTTCGAAAGTACTTTGTAGGGTTCGAATGCTGATCATATGTTTTTTTTAGAGAATCATATTTATATTAACTAATAATTATAAGAAATTTATTAATTAAATAATAAGAATAATATAAATCAATAATTAGTTCAGAAAATATAAAATAATACTAATTCATAATTAAATACTGAATTTACAAAACACTAAATATTGTTCATTCTAAAAGCAAAATAAATAAATAAATAAATAAAAGATAGAAAATATTAAGACCCCAACTCTTTGCACACTTCCTCGACTGCAGCTAAGCGTTCTGCTATCTGTGTCAGTCGAGTACTAATGGTGACCTGAGTAACAGACATGGCATCAAGCTCAGTACGTAACTCAGAGATGCTAGCAGTAATCTTTGTACGAAACTCAGACACAGTAGAATGGACTTCCATAGG
The DNA here is from genome assembly GCA_003123785.1 of Pterocarya stenoptera. Lineage (NCBI taxonomy): Eukaryota > Viridiplantae > Streptophyta > Magnoliopsida > Fagales > Juglandaceae > Pterocarya > Pterocarya stenoptera. The sequence goes on along the minus strand of QEOT01001673.1, from coordinate 93,957 downwards.
CACTGCATTGATTACCACTGATGTCTGTCCGCTGATCGCTGCATGCACGATCTCGGCCATCTCCTCACAAGTAATGCTGTGTACTGATGCCTCGGCCTATGTGCATGTCTCAGCGACCGATACCCCATGATCTCCAGGCTATGCATCTCTCTGAGGATCAACCGAGTTTGGAACATGTCCACGAAGACGCAGTCTAGAGTGTCCCATGCTGCATGATAGGGTGGTGCTGTTGATTGGTCCTATCGACTCCCGTTTACGCTCGGCACCATCAGGTACAACACCGGCAAATAACATAAATCGGGTGATCAGGATCCCGAATGGCAGTATATTCGTTGAAATGTACAAGGATTCTGATCGAATCTTATCGAATATATACCCCACCAGGTCGATAGGAATGCCACAAACAACCCATATCATAAATTTCGTCCGATCAATGCCAACCTCTGTCTTGTGTTGCCGAGGGTCAATATTGTTGGCGATTATCAAATTCAGGATCTTGAAGAAAGAAGATAGATCTGTCTACTTGATGCTCTTCGTCCCGTCATACGAGGGGAGCATCTAGACCAACAACCAAATCCCTCACCTCATGATCAGCAAGGGCACTGACCTCATCTGTATAAACCATGCCTCCTCCTTAGCTGTCTTTGCCTCAGCTGAAGGATTAGACTCTCTAGGCACCACGTTCGGATATGTATCTGGCAACCTAGGAATACCGAGATGCTCAGCTAGGGGTGTAATTTTGAACCGAAAAATCGGTTCTTGTAACTGTAAAACTGGCCGGAACCGGTCCGGTTTCGGTTCCATGGTTTCCGGGACCGGACTGGACCGGTTGGAAAAAAAAAAAATTATATATATATAAGTTTGATACATAATATTTTTTATATATAATATATAATTATATATGAAATTTATATATATAAGTTTTATATATTATATATAATTATATATGAAATAATTTCATATTATAAT
>QEOT01001673.1:56563-79473 GCA_003123785.1 Pterocarya stenoptera | reverse complement strand
TCCTAGTAGGCCACCGAGTAATCAAAACTGGGACCTTGGGGCGCATGGGACACGTAAGCTGGGATCCCTTGGCCTCGCTCCTCGAAGCCTTGTGGGGAGAGGGGGGCCTAGTTCCTCTGGCTCCACTCCGAGATGAACCCTTTCTACTCTAGGACTCCACGGAGTTGCCTCGGGGAGCCCTACCTACCTCGCCTCGATGAGCTCGGCTCGGCTCGTCATGATCGACCTTTGGCCATTTCCCCTTGCTGCTGGTTGTAGGAGAACTTGAGTGATGCTTCTGACCCTAGGGCAATGAGGGGTCTCTCAGGAAGTCCCACCCTAGCACGTACGAGTGGTCGGGAGCGGTCAAATAGCTCTTGATATTGACTTCAGGCAGCACCACGTTGGTGTTCACGTTATAAGGGTGGGCTAATACCCAGGATAGCACTGTCGCTAGCCCTGCCTCCTTCCTCGAGGACAAGTCGATGATCAGCTCTTAGACAGGGGGACATATGAAAACCTGAACGAAGAACTCCCTGTGGTCCTTCTCTCCCTCGAGGTACTCCCATCTCGAGCCTGGAACGAAGAAAATTTTTTGGGACTAGTCCTTGATATGCGAGTGGCATGATTCAAGACTAGCGATGCACCTCCCAGTCGTGTGCACTTGAAAGCTACACAAGCTCCCATCAAGGTGTAGCACCTAGTACACCGACAAAAACTCCCGAGCTAGCAAGTCGAGATACTCCTTTGAATTGGCACTGAGCACCCTCTGGTAAATGATGCAACTAGCCACTTGGAGCCACTAGGCATTTGGATGAAGCTGTGTGGGGGCCAACCCCAAGAAGTTGAGAACATCTTGAAAGGGATGGCAGAATGGGAGCCAGAGCCTGTTCGTGAACATGAAGGGGTAGAGTGCCGCATGGCCCTCCATCCCTCTAACATCTTTGGCAGGAAGCACGATGCCCTGGGACCTCTAGAATCACCCGACGCAGGGATATTGTACTTTTCCTTGAACGCCCGGAGGTTGCCCACGGAAACCGACGACTCCCAGTTCTTCCCGGCGAAGTACAGGTGCTTGGAACTCAAGGAACTCTTCGGGCCATCGAAGCAACAAAGAAGAACGTGGAGAGCGACGGATGGAAAACAAAAGATTTAGAAAAGTGATAGAGAAATGGCAGAAGAAGAAAACGAAAAACAACGGAGAAAAGTTGCAGTAGAGAAAGACTCAGAGGGGACCAAATGAAGGAAAGGGAATAAGAGAACTAAATAGTGAAAACGTGAAGGGGAAGAAGCCTTATATAGGCCCGCACGCAAATTGAGGCACCGCGGATAGTATAGGTAGGTGGCCTCAGGAAGTCCAACCGGTGCAAGGCTATGCAGACATGGGAAGCCACATCAGGTGCAAGGGAGGCAGGGGCCAATAAACGGCCTAAGAGGTAGCCAGACTCTCCCCATTAGGAAGCTGTAGAGACTGTGGAAATTGAGGTGACTCACACATTGAATGACGTGGGTAGGTGGCCTTGGGAAGCCCAACCGGCGTAGGACTGTGCAGATATGGGGAGAAGCGCCCCACCAGATCCAGACATTGGGAGACGTGGGAACCATGGAAATCGAGGCGATGCCTACATTGAATGACGTGGATAGGTGGCCTCGGGAAGCTCAACTAGCGTAGGGCTATGTAGATGTGAGAAGCCACGTTGGGCAAGTAGACACCACGGGCCAGAGCACAGCTTGGGCTGTGGGAAGACACCACCCCCCCCCCCCCATTCAATGGTTGGGAAGTTGGAAAGAAAACGGAAGCCTGAGTGTCCTCATTTAACAACGTGGGAACAACTACGAGGAATGTGTCCGAGGAAGCCATGACAAGGATGTTTTGAATTCTCACCACATATGTGTGCTATGAATTCGCGGGGTACTGTGAAGGGAGTAATCCCTAGGGTCGATCCTGGGAAGTAGGTCCGGTCCACGAGACTCGAGGATAAGGTCTAGGCTGGGCTAGGTCGGCCCAGGAGGCCTTGGAAGAAGAGCAATCGGGCAAAGCACGTTGATTAGACGACGGAATGCAGGACTGTCTGACACCATTACTGGCCAACATTCAAGGACACCCCCTGCCTCTGAACCCTACCCTAGGGGGATGGACGTACCTGACCAGAACCACTCCACATTTTATGGGATAGAGATGGGAACGCCATGACAGGGAGCCACACCATATTTAATGCATCCTGGGGCTCGGCATGCCACGACGTGCCTCCTAGGTGTCAGTGACAACTGCAATCAGGCCTGGCAAGTCTGCAGCACAATAGGGAGTTGGCATGGACACCCGATCCCAATACGGAGCTGCACACCCAATAACTTTGCCTCGGGATCACCCCGGCCAGGTATAAATACCCATTCCCTCAGCTAGGGGAAGGGTTCAGACTCTTTCATACTTCAGCTTACATCTGATTGAATATTTATCTCTTTCACTCAATCCGAACAACTGACTTAGGCATCAGAAGTACCACGACACCCCGAGCCCCCCATTCTCTATCTCAACAGGACCTAGATTGAGCCCACTAGCGTGGAGTTGCCCAGGTTGTGAAATACAACATCAACACAAATATTTTTCAATTTCAAATTTTTAACTTTTTCATCTAATCATTAGCTAATTTTTATAACTTTTTCAAACTTCCAAATAAAATACAAAAAGCAATTCAAAATTTTAAACTATATTAAAAAATTATATTATAACATTATTTTAATTCTATAATATTTTTATTTAATTTTTTCTTTTCTTTTTTCTAAAATCTTTAAACCATCTTAACTCAAATAATTTTATTATTATTTACAAATTTTTCATCTCATTTCATTCTCCTAACAAAACTTAGTCTCGTACGTGGAATGTTCATTTCTTCTAAGAGCATAGTCCTTACAATGAGAAAGTATACAATCATCAAATATAATATATTTTATCCCTTGATGATTTGTAGACGTAAACATTGCTGAATGACAAAAGACTTTGGCTTGGTTTGGGTAGTGAAAGTATCTGAGAATGTTTGTGAATAGTAATAAAAAAGTAATAATAGAATATTGAATAGTAGTAAAAAGTAGGTGAAAAGTAATGAATAGTAGAAAAAGTAGGTAAAAAGTAATAATAAAGTAAAGAATAGTAGTGAGAGTGTTTGAGAGTACCTCAGGTACTCTTGGTACCCAAACTAGCCCAATCTCTCTTTATTTACCTTTTATATGTTTGATTTATTATTTATTTTATGAATAAATATTTGAGTACTGTGTCAACACAATTATATTGTTTGTTGGGTAGTGATAGAGTTATTATCCCCTTACAACTTATAATGTATTTAAAGTTTTTTTATTTATTTATTTTAAGTATTTTTTTAACATTGTTAATCATTACGAAAAAATTTTAAAAAATAAATAATTTTTACTAATAGTCATTTTTTTAACCATTAAGTAAAATTAAAAATTAAAAAAATAAATACAAAAAATAGTAAATAAGTAATAAGAGATGAATAGTAACCCATCATTATTCTTGTTTAAACTCTGGTCATACTGAAAAATTACATCAACTGAGCAGTAAACTATCTCTATCCTTTCGCCTAACATCCAACTAGAAATCGCCCACGGCCTAGGGGCGAGCAATGTTTTATGTTTGTGTACAAAGCATATATTCTCCGTTAGATTTTAGATTAACGGAGATGTTGGAAGAGATCAGAAAGTCGCTGTCATGTCTCACGTGATTGCTGAATATAAAGATTAGAAACTCTTTGTCAAGCTAAATAATAAGTTATATAAGTGTCACGTTTTTTTTTTTTTTAAATTATTATTTTTATATAGATATTATATTTATTCATTTATTTTTTAAAGGAATGCACGAAGCTTACGTGTTTTATGATTAAAAATATCATTTTTTTTTNTAAATTATTTCTTATATTTTAAAAAAAAATAAATTTATAATAATTAAGTGAAAAAATTTGAAAATATTTACACAAGATATGATGAGAAAAACCAAGATAGAGATAGATAGGAGGTCCAAATGATAAATTGGGAGAGAGAAATTGACAGTTATAATGTGTGGCCGACATGGTGGGAGCCGCCTTATCCCAATCAACCATCTGTCTAGACACTGACACTGAGTAATTCTTCACTGATCAAGTTACAGTTTTGCAGGCCGCTGAGGAAAACGTACGTTAATGCGACAGCGCCACTGATGAAAGATCAGTCACTGAAGAGTGATTTACAAGTAAGGAAAACTTCCACCTGTACCGACAGTACTCTATCTGTCCTATGTGTTCGTGTGTTTTTATTTTTTAATAACACAAATGATTTAAAAAAAAAAAGTTTAACAGTTTGGATAGAAAACGTCGATACCATTATTTCTGCGTATGAGTAGCCATCAGTACAGTATTATGCATTAGTTTAGTATTGACGGGATGACTTAGTCAAGCACAGCTTCCGTTGTCGTCCTCCACGAACAAGACGAAGAGGAAGACTTCCATACGCGTGTAAGTAGACTTATCTCTTTTTTGATATATAGGAATGTGTGGTGAGATACTTATTAAGCGCACCCGCACACAGTGAGAGAAGAGATAGATCATCGAGCTGGGAGAGAGAGAGAGAGAGAGATTAATGTGCAGGAAGTCGATCGGCATGAAGTTGCAGCTGCTCTTTCTGGCTTTGTTTCTTTCAGGAATTCACTTCATCGACTCATTTACCGTTCCTCAAGATGGTATGTAACAGACCACGCCACCATATATATATATGTTCTTCCTCGTTATTCTGTTTTTTTTTTTCATTATAATATCGGTGCTTTGATTCATGATCTAGCTAGGAATACTGGGTTGTCTCTCATCAGTGTCAACGTCGATCGGCCCAAAAATTGGTTTCATGATATCTATTTTTGTTATAATATATAATTTTCCAAGTCTGAAACTTTCTTTCTTTCGCCACTCGATCCTCTCCAAACTCAATAAAATAGCTCAGCTTTGATCAAATTAATTATTTTTTCGTTATCCAACTGTTAAAAGTTTCAACTAAGCTCTAACGAGTATTTGAAAATATTTAAAATGAATAATTTTATTTTTTATTTAAAGAAAGACATTTTTTACACGCACAGAGGCTTTTTAGAAGTTTGCTAATTTCTATATTGCAAACTTTTTCAGAGTTTTTTTAAAATTAAAATTCAAATTAAATCCTAAAAAAATTTAACTATTTTTAGATGTTTAAATTGAAATTAAATCGAAAAAATGATATTTCTTTTAAAGTTTTATAGTGTTTTTTAATTTTGAAATCGCTTATTTTGTTTTCTTATGTTAGTTTGATATATAAATGTTTTTTTTTTTAATTTCTAAAATGTGATGCAGACGTATTAATTATTTATTGGCTTTAGCTAGAGGTGTAAATCGGTCCGGTTCAGAGGGTGATGGACCTAAAATTTCATTATTTTTCTTGGATTGGACTGGATTGAACATCCTTAGGGACCGGACTAGTAGCTATCAGTCTGGTCTAGTCCAGTCAGTCCAGTCGGTCCAGTCTAATTATTTTTTTACTTTCTTCTTCGTTTTTAAATAAATTAATAAAAAAAATTTATTTAAAATACTTAATAAGTGAATTATTAATGTAGATTATGTAACTAATTCAATAAAAAATTATTTTATATGGTCAATGATAATAAATTAGATAAAAATTACATTCTTAACTTATATAATTACTATATAATTAGTTAATTGATAGAATATTAATTTGTTAATAACATATTTAAAATTTATATTTTTAATGGTGATAGGTTAGTTAAAAATTACATAATTAATTATACAATTCTTGTATAAATAATATATATAATATATATATCTTTTAAATTCAGCCGGTTTGGTCCGGGATGGAAAACAACTGATGCTAGTCCATTTAGCAGCAAGTTAACTAGTCCATTTATCATTTTTCTAATGCTAAAAGTGATCCATCTTGACTGGTGCATGAATGCAGTTGCAGTACTCAACGCCCTGAAGGCCGCGTGGAAAAACACACCATCAAGCTGGGGGCATTCAGATCAGGATCCATGTGGATCAACCAGTTGGGAAGGAGTTACTTGCAACAATTCTAGAGTTACTGCCTTGTAAACATCTTCCCCCTATTATATATATCACATGATATATATATATATAAATATATATATATGTGTGTAATGTGTGGTGTAGGTATGATAAGTAAAATGACTATATTTCTATATTGCAGTCCTCTAATTTCTTGCAAATTGGTTTAGAAAACACACTAACATCAATCTACAGTACTCTTGACACAACAATATACATTATATGTTTAAGACTAGGATGGTGCTACGTCCACCACTCCCAGCTATATATAGTTGGGAGCTACCGTTAGTTATAATTGTTTTTCTTATTTTTGTTATCTTTTTTTACATATATTTTTTTATACTTTTAAATATTTAAAAAAAATAAAAAAATCATAATATTATTAAAAAATACTTCCTTAATCACTAAGTAAAAAGAATAATTAAAAAATAAAATAAAAAATTTCAGCAATAATATCGAGCTGTAAGAATCAATGGTGAGAGTATCATTTTCCTAGTTCCCGCTAATTATTTTCATGTGTTATTTTTTTTTTTAACTTTTTTTTACATGCTTTTTTAACACTTTTAAATATATTTAAAAAAGAAATTTACAACATTATTAAAAAATACTTTCTTAATCATGAAGTAAAAAAATAAAAATAAAAAATGCCCACTAGGAGCGGGACACTTAGCATTTTCCTTAAGATTAAGATAACATCTACTTGCAAATCAAATTCATGTAAAGTAAGGGTTGCTTTTCCTTTTGTCATTTTCATCCTTCTTCCTCTTTTGGTAAGTCCTTGTATATCCTTATTTTGTGGATTCAAATCTCTTCAGGAAATTATCAACGATGGGCCTAGAAGGGAAGCTTGAAGGTGACATTGGGCGACTCACTGAATTGACATCGTTGTGAGTATCATTCTTTCTATTTCTTTAAATAGATTTTGTTGAAGTACTGCTTATAACATTAATATTAAATTTCAGGGACCTATCATTTAACCGTGGGCTCACAGGTTCCCTCTCTCCACAGCTTGGGGATTTGAAGAAGCTAAATTTCCTGTAACATCCAATAAGCATTAATCTATAATCTCTGGCCTATTTGCATATTATATCCATCAAACCCTACAACAGTGAGAAGCATATCATGTATACGTGATTTTTGTCTTTCATGTTTCAGAATCCTAGCTGGTTGCGGCTTCAGTGGTGAAATTCCAGAGGAATTGGGAAATCTTTCAGAACTCCTTTTCTTGTAAGATGATCTTTCAATGCTTACTATATAAGATCACTACATGAATCGATCACAATGCCAATAATTTCTCTATCTGCTTTAGAAAATTGTTGGTACTCACAAAATCCGACACACTCTCCCTCTCAGGGCTCTCAATAAAAACAAGTTAACTGGAAAGATACCTCCATCTTTCGGTAACTTCTCCAAACAGTTCTATTGGCTAGACCTCGCGGAGAATATGTTGACAGGACCTCTCCCGGTATCAACCTCCATGGGGGCCCCAGGCTTGGACCTTCTTTTGAAGGCTAGACACTTGTGAGTTTTAATCTTTTTCTCTTCCCAATCTTGGGTTCAATCTATTATTAAGATAAATGCAATAATTTGAGTAGTTTAAGGATACGCATGCAACGTTTATTATTGCATCTATAAAAGAAGAATAATGTGGTCATGTCTTCAAATTTGCAGCCATTTCAATAAGAACAAGCTTTCAGGTCCCATTCCAGCCAAACTATTCAGCTCTAATATGAGTTTGATACACATGTAAGTTGATTCCAGCTATTAGTTTATTTTCATGCATGCTTTAAATGCTTTCTTCCACTTCTAATTAATGCTTTCTTCAAAGACAGATTATTTGATGGAAATCAACTTTCTGGAAGTATCCCTCCAACATTAGGACTCGTAAAAACTATTGAAGTTCTGTGAGTAAAAGACACCCTAATTTAATGACACATTGGCATGTTCTTCAACTAACCTTAATTTTCAGTACATGTCCACTCTGATCTGGTACTGTTCTTGAGAATTAAAACTATTCCAATTTGCAACAGTCGGCTTGACAGAAATGCTCTGACAGGAAGTGTCCCAGATCTCAGCAACCTAACAAATATCGTTGAATTGTGGGTACTTTTTCACAACATTTTATATAGTGGTGGTGTTCTTTTAGTATAATCATATATACTGGTGGTTACCATCTTTCTCCTTCTTGCTATCGACTTAGGAATTTCGCTCAAAATAAATTGACGGGTGCTTTACCAAACTTGACTCAAATGATGAAACTCAATTACTTGTAAGTTGATGGCATGGTATTGCATGCAATTGCCAATTTTATGTTCGAGTAATTTATTCCTTTTATGTATTGATGAATCGTGCTTATTTTACTAGGGACCTTAGTAATAACTCATTTGACCCGTCAGAAGCTCCAAAGTGGTTCTCAACCTTATCATCACTCACCACACTGTAAGTCTTCAATCTTTCACAGATGAAAATTCCTCAACTTTTAGCAATACTCACCACTATGTGATTGGTGCGCAGGGTTATGGAAAATGGGTCACTTCAAGGGTCCATACCACAAGAATTTTTTAGCCTTCCACAATTACAGCAAGTGTAAGTTGATATAGTATGAGTAATGCTATTGTGCAGTCGTTTTGAAAAAGAGTAGGGTTTACTATTAAAAAATTAATTTTTTTTTTCATGTGTATCCCGTATTTATTCACTTTTTTTAAAGTGATTGCACGGTACTTGCGCTCTCACGACTGCAACTATCATTTCTCATATATTATTGGTATAGTTCAGAAGAATATTATGAATTAAAGAGAACTTAATTGTTAGTTTGATAACTCATGATACTCGATTTCAATTCTCAGGAAATTGAGAAACAACAAATTTAGTGACACATTGAACATGGGCTTGCATGAAAAGATTAGCCCACAACTGGAGCTTGTTGATTTACAAAACAACGACATTTCTCGTGTAACGGTGGGCTCTAAATATCATAAGTCCTTAATGTGAGTGAATTCATGGCCCTTAGATGTTCAATTCGAAAATATGCTGTGTATTTTCTTCTGACCATCAACATTCTTTGTCAATTTGATGTACTTCAGACTAAAAGGAAACCCAGTGTGTAACGAAGATACTTATACTAATTACTGCCAGCAAAATCATGACCAACCAACAAAGTCCTATTCTACTAATAGCCAGGCTAATTGCAGTGAATGTACATCATGTCCTCCTGATCAAAGTTGCAATCCTCAGAATTGTGAATGCGCCTATCCATATAAAGGGACATTATACGTTGGAGGATCACTCTTCAGTGAATTGTCCAAAGAAACAGTGTTTAATTTACTGGAATATAACTTGTGTGTGAACCTGAGTCTCCTTCCAGGTTCAGTTTCTATTCTAAGTACCGGATTCAATTTTGATAACCATCTTCATCAAGTGCAACTGGCATTCTTTCCCTCAACCGGAAAATACTTTAATCGATCAGAGATTCAGAGAATTGGGTTCCTCATGACTACTCAACAATATAGGCTACCAGCTCAACCATTTGGAGCCTTTTCTTTTATTGCAGACCCTTATGATTTCACAGGTTCGAATCATATCTTTACTCTCTGCGTGTGAGACTGAAAATTATATCTCTAGTACCTGACAATATTGAAAATGTTCTTTAGCCAAATATGGAGGAACATCGACTGGCACTCGTGTAATAATTAAGATCGCAATTACTTGTTGTGCCATTTTGGTTCTGGGACTCCTGGGAGTAGGGATATATGCGGTTCGACAAAAGAGACGTGCAGAAGAAGCCATTGGATTTAGTAACCCGTTTGGTAAATAATTAGTAAAATTAATTTTCTTGTGATTGATTGTATATATAGTTCAAATTCAAGACTATGTATCTAAGGAAGATGGAACATGATCGATCACGCATTTGTTTTCTTATATGGCTAATTTTCTCCACATCTCAGCTTCTTGGAAATCAAGTGGCAATGATAGCAGTGGGGCAGCACCAAAATTAAAAGTTGCAAGATTGTTCTCTTATGATGAACTCCGAAAGTGCACAAATAATTTCGCCGAGAGAAATGAGATAGGTTCTGGAGCATATGGCAAGGTACGTATAAAATCTCTCATTATTCAGTCAAAAATTTGCAAAATCCGCTTCCAAGAACACATGTTTAATTGCTGATGCTTTTATCATGTTGATCTCTCCAGGTTTATAGAGGGTTGCTTTCTGATGGACTAGTTGTTGCTATCAAAAGAGCTCAGCAAGGATCAACACAGGGTTTACTTGAGTTCAAGACTGAAATTGAATTGCTTTCTCGAGTTCATCACAAGAATCTTGTTGGCCTTGTGGGTTTTTGCTTTGAACAAGGAGAGCAGATGCTGGTCTACGAATTTATGCCTAATGGAACAATTAGAGATAGCTTATCAGGTACGTACGTACATTCATGATATCAATTTAATTAATTACCTCTTTGCAAATATCTAATATTTTAATTCATTACGTACGTAGGGAATTCTGGCATTTATCTTGATTGGAACAGAAGACTCTACGTTGCTCTTGGTTCAGCCAGAGGACTAGCTTACCTACATGAGCTTGCCAATCCTCCTATTATCCATAGAGATGTTAAGTCCACGAATATCCTGTTGGATGAAAACTTGACTGCAAAGGTTGCCGATTTTGGCCTGTCTAAGCTAGTATCTGATGCTTTGAACCACCAAATTTCAACTCAAGTCAAAGGCACGATGGTAAGTCATGTTATTATAATATTTCTACCTGATCTCTCAAGAGTCATAAATATTATCAAAACAAATTTTTATTATTTCGTTTTCTTGTACATGCAAATCCTTCCAATCCTACAACAAAATTAAAAATGTCATATGTAATATAATTTGGAGTTTGCATTCATTGGCGTACTCTTTTGATTTTAATTTTTGCAAAATGCCTTCTACTTGCAGGGTTATCTGGATCCTGAATATTACCAAACTCAACAATTAACTGAGAAGAGTGATGTTTATAGCTTTGGAGTGTTTATGCTTGAATTGCTAACATCCAAACGACCGATTGAGAGGGGAAAGTACATCGTCAGTCAGGTGAGAACAATGATGAACAAGGATGACGAAGAGTACCATGGCTTGTGGGATATGATTGATTCATCCATTAGAGACAGAAATAATCTTATAGGGTTTGGGCAAGTCTTAGAAATTACTATGCAATGCATTGAAGATTCACCTGAAGACCGTCCAACAATGAGTGAAGTGGTAAAGGCATTTGAAACAATATTACAAAACGATGGGATGGCTTCAAGCACATCTGCGTTGTCTTCTACAAGTGACCTTGGAGCTTCAAGGGGTGCTTCTAAGCATCCTTACAATGATCCTAAGCACAAAATGGATGTTAGTAGCATTGATAGCTTTGGTTATAGTGGTGCATACACAGTCTCAACAAGAGTTGAACCCAAGTAACCAATCCTCCCCTATATTCTACATTTTTNTCTTATAGGGTTTGGGCAAGTCTTGGAAATTACTATGCAATGCATTGAAGATTCACCTGAAGACCGTCCAACAATGAGTGAAGTGGTAAAGGCATTTGAAACAATATTACAAAACGATGGGATGGCTTCAAGCACATCTGCGTTGTCTTCTACAAGTGACCTTGGAGCTTCAAGGGGTGCTTCTAAGCATCCTTACAATGATCCTAAGCACAAAATGGATGTTAGTAGCATTGATAGCTTTGGTTATAGTGGTGCATACACAGTCTCAACAAGAGTTGAACCCAAGTAACCAATCCTCCCCTATATTTTACATTTTTTTCTTTTTCTTTTCTTTTTGTTTTTGGCTTTTAAGGGGGAAAATGGTAATTTTGTACACAGAGAGTTGTTTCTAGTTGTCAACAATATGATCTGACTATATATATGTTTATAGTAGAAAGATCTAGCCAAACATAAACATTTGCTATGTTACTACTACTTGAGTTACATTTCAAATGTAAGATACTTTTCTATTTTGTACATACTTTTATAGGAGTATGCATGTCCCTTAGATTTAGGAAAAAGCTATAAATTTTGTACCATAAAATAACTACCAGGAGCTAGCTTCAAATTCTGCACTCGAAACTGTTATGCATAATAGACACATTAAACACTCAAACGATCAAAGACTAGCAGGTTACACTTAAAAACTAACACTCAGCATCCTTTATTAAGATTTGATGGTCATGATTGCGCCATAGTTTTCTTTTATCTCAATGGTCATAATTGAACTTCCAAAAGCTAGGACAGTTTGCGAAGTGTTAGTAGTTTTTGTTGTTGTTAGGAGTACAAAGTACAAAAACCTTTGTACGAGAGTGCAAACTATATTTGTTTACTTAATAATTAGTTATTTTATACAAAAATGATTATTTTTTATTAACATTAGTTTATTTTTATCGCCAATACATAATCATTTTTATAATACATAACCGGTCATAAATGATCAAAAACTAGCAGCTTGTAGATTCTTACTGTGACGATTCTTTTATAAATAAAAAATATTTTAGTAATAAAGGAATTATATAAAAGTAAACCCATAAATTTATGACAGATGTAGTTTGATGTGGTACATCAAATTGTAAAATTACTTTTATTGTAGTTTGATGTTGTGTATCAAAACTTATTGAACCTCATTTTTCTATAAAAAATAAAAATCATGAAGATATAAAACTCCATTAAAAGTATAATAGGAATGAGTATACCTTGCACCCTAAATCGTGTTTGGGAAAAGATGGTTCATCTTTATTGGGAAACTAAAAGTCTAAACACACAAATGAGAAATTCAAATGTGTAATGGTAGTCACTATTGTAAATGATAATAAGAGGAGGCGGAACCTGATATGGTTTACATATGAATATACATATATTTTTTTATAGAAGAGTCAGTAGCCACCCACATAGCAGCCTTGTCCCAAGTTTATTAATATATCCCTCACTTCTGGCGGAGGAAAATCGTGGTTACAAAAACTGGTATCTGGGAAGATATTAAAATCCTCCCTAATACCATCAAAACTAAAATAAAACTAAAACGTACTAAACAAGCCTATATAAAACACACAGTCCTGACCACTAAACAATCCTAAAACCAGACTTAGAAATTAAAACAAAAGAAACTACCACGCATTATTTTAACGTGCCGATACTACACAGACTTGTAGTACTTCTACTGCAATATAAGTATTACAGCAGATTACAATAAAAGACCAGCTTACAACTCTACACAACATAAGTACTTCTACACAAATGTGTTTCTGCTTCTAATTAACGGCAATCCCCACTTATCAACTCTGATCATTCCTTTCAGCACATGCGGTAGCTCACTCCTATTTCTCCATTCTGCATTACTGTCTGTAACTCCTCTTCTAGCTAGCCAATCTGCCACCGAATTTCCCTCCCTGAAAATGTGAGAAACTTTATAATCCATGTTCCGCAACATTTCTTGTATCTCCTCCCAATAATCTTCCAAATACCACATTCCACACCGATTTTTCCTCAGCCATGAGAGAACCACTTCCGAATCCATTTCTATATCCACTGCTATCAAATTTAATTGCCTACAACGTTTAATGCCTTCCAACAGAGGCCGTAATTCTGCTCTATTACTATCTCCACTTCCTATGTTCAAGGAGAATGCCAACACCACTTGTCCCTGCTCATCCCGAATCACTCCACCAGCCCCTGAATTTCCTGGGTTTCCCATAGAACTCCCATCTGTATTTAGCTTCACTCTTCCATTGGTAGGTTTGAACCATGAAATGTATTTTATTGCTTGTTGTTGTATGGGAATAGACTGAATATTCAAACTCTGTAGTATGTAAGCGTCGGCCTGATGAAACTTTTAGATTCTCAAAATTCCATTACTAATCATGCCTACCCAGTATTTGATAGAATGCCACACCAAGTTTTCTGATTCCAGTTTATTTACCATATGAGCTGAACACCTTTTTCCCCAAAGTCTCCAAGAAATAATACTAGGCAATAATCCAATTAAAACACCTATTTGAGAGTAATTTGAAGCTCTTCTAAACCAGCTAAGGCAAGTCCCACACCATGTTCTTCCCACCGGCATACCCAGTAAGACATGGTTCAGATCTTTCTCCTGCCCTTGGCTACAGCAATTACATTTCGAAACTAGAGGAATTTCAATCCTCTTAAAGATTGAGAATTTTTTTGGGAGTAATTTATTCCATATCCATTTATGTCCTTCTAGAGTACGACTTCTCACCCTTACGCAGTCCCATGCTGATTTAGTAGAGAATAACCCGTCTTCTGCTTTGGTCCAGATTAGTACATCATTTCCTTCTTTACTTTTTGCTAACACATTTAGAACTCTTTCTACAAATTCCATACCCACCAGTCTGTCTAATAACGCCACATCCCATCCGTGTTGTAAATTACATTCCTTGATTTTGAGAAGAGG
The DNA here is from genome assembly GCA_003123785.1 of Pterocarya stenoptera. Taxonomy (NCBI): domain Eukaryota; kingdom Viridiplantae; phylum Streptophyta; class Magnoliopsida; order Fagales; family Juglandaceae; genus Pterocarya; species Pterocarya stenoptera. Next base: position 64,981 of record QEOT01001673.1, on the reverse strand, counting down.
TTGTTCCACTACTGGTAGTATTTTAGCAAAAGATTCCTGTTCAAACCACTTATCATACCAAAAAAATATATTCCCATCTCTAATTTTCCATTTAGTATAATTGAGTATCATAGGTATCTTTTTAGCAATCATACACCAAAAACTTGTCCCCTTATGGATACCAATTAGCATGAAAGGTTTACTACCAGTATATTTCTTACGAAAGAAATTTGTCCAAAGAGAATCTTCATGCATTAGCTTCCAAGCAAATTTTAATTGAAGAGCTTGTTGAACCTCCTCAAAAGGTCTTATTCCCAAACCTCCTTCTGCAATAGGTCTACAAATATTACTCCAAGAAATCCATTTTTTTTTCCTCTTCTCTCACTCTCCCAAAAAAAAAAAAAAAGAACTCATAAGGCGATTTAAATAAAGGATAACCTATTTTGGAACTTTTAAAACTGCAAGAAAATGCAAAGCCATGCTTGCAAGAACATGTCTTAACAAAATCACTCTTCCTCCTGCAGAGAAAAGTCTCATCTTCCATCCACTGATTTTATTACTAACCTTTCTTACCAAATCATCCAAATCCATAATTTTCACTTTTCCGGAAACAATAAGGCATCCCAAATATTTAAAAGGAAATTTACTTTCCGAGTACCCTGTCAATCTTTTCAGGTTCCTCTTGCTTGCTAATTTTATTAGAAAAAAATCTGGAAGTTTTTTCTTTGTGAATTAACTGCCCTGTCCAATGCTCGTATGTCCCCAAGATTTGAAGTATATTTCTAATGGAATTTTGTCCTCCATTTGTGAAAATAACCACATCATCTGCATATATTAAATGAGATATCAAATTCGTACCGCATACTTGAGTGAATTGTCTAAAAATCTTCTCTTCCACACTTTTCTTTATAATCTGAGATAGAAGGTCCTGCAAAATAATGAATAAATAAGGAGATAATGGGTCCCCTTGCCTCAACCCTCTACCACCCTGGAAAAAACCTTTTGTAGTCCCATTCATAAGTATAGAATACCATGGCGTAGTTATGCATTCCTTAATCAATCCACAAACTGAGTTAGAAAAACCAAAAGCACTAAGCATCATCAACAAAACATCCCAATCAACACGATCATATGCTTTTGTCATATCTATTTTCAAAGCCACATTCCCGCCATGTATCTTTTTATTTATTGAATGCACCATTTCTTGAGTGAGGCTTATATTTTCATATATACTTCTACCTGGAATGAAAGCACCTTGTTCAAGAGCAATTATTTTTGGAAGCAAAGGTGCCATACTATTAACAATGACTTTGGAACAAATTTTATAAAATACCGAACAAAGGCTAATGGGTCTGAATTTATCAAACCCAGTTGGTCTTTCCATTTTTGGTATTAAAACCACATAAGAAGAAGTATAAAATCTAGGCAATTTCTTACCTTTAAAAAATTCTTCAATCGCTTTCATGCAATTTATTTTAATAAAATCCCAACAATGTTTAAAGAAACCCGCTCCAAAACCATCAGGTCCTGGAGCACTATTAGAAGGGATAGAATCCAAGGCACGTTTTACATCTTCCAAAGAAGGAATGTTGCATATCGATGCACACTCCTTTGCTGTAATAATAGGTGAAATAATATGGGATAAATCTGGATGATTTCCAAGAGACTCCTTCTGCAAAAAGAAGAAAAATAATTAACAAATTCTAAATGTATTGCTTCTGGTGATTGCAAATAAACACCATCATGCAATCTCATCTCCATAACTTTCTTCTTTCTTTTGTAAGATAAATACGCATGGAAAAACTTTGAGTTTTGATCCCCATCTACTCTCCACTTAATTTTAGCCATTTGCGCCAATCTAATATCTTCTCGATTTTGCCAATCTTCTAATTCTACATTCTTCAACACAAGTTCTTGTTCAATGTTTGGATCCCAATTTTGCTATAAATCTAATTCCAGATTATCAATTTGAGTTTGTAAAACCTGCATATGATGTTCCGTTCTACCAAAAATCTGTTTGTTCCAATTTCTCAAAGCACCTCTTAATTTCTTTAGTTTGAAGGCTAATTTCAAAAGACCCGAACCTCTCACAAATTCCTACCCAATTCTCTCAACAAAAGGCGGAAACTCTATATGATCTGTCCACATTTGTTGAAATCGAAATGGTTTGGGCCCATAAAAGAAAGGATCCGACTGAAATTCCACAATCATGGGTGAATGATTTGATGTGGAACAAGGTAGATATCGAAGTGTTGTATTCGGGAATCTGTTCAAACAACTCACATTCACGAAACCTCTATCTAATTGTGCCTAGCTTCTTAGCAGACCACGCTGTCCATTACACCAAGAAATGTCCATTACACTATTTATTTATCAAATACTTTGTCTGCTATTTCTTTTGTCTTCCATTCACACAGCATCTCTATCTTCCATTTCCATCATTTACAGTCTATCACTAACAGAACCCTTACAATTGATTTCTAGAGCTTACGATTCTAATGGCAGAAAACACACGCTCAAACAAGCAAACCCAGGAAACACTACACAACCATGACCAGAGTATACATGAATTAAGGGAGCAGATGAGATGAAAGAATGACATGTTCAGAACCATGATGGGCACTCAGACACAATTACAAGCTCAGTTGGCTCTTCGTGGGCCACCACCTGAAGGATATAATGACAATAGAAGGCCCTTACAACGGGATATCAAGCTCGAGTTTCCACATTTTGATAGTGCAGATCCAGCATGATGGATCTTCAAGAGTTCTCGTTACTTCGACTTTTACCAAACAGCTCCTACTCACCGCCTCCTCATGGCCTCATACAACATGAATGGTGAAGCTCTTGTGTGTTATCAAGATGCAATTGATATAGGACAATTCTAATACTGGCAGACATTTACTGAAGCCCTCCAAATGAGGTTTGTACTTATAGCTTATGATGACCCCATGGAGGCCATCACATGGCCAAAACAAACAGCTTTTCTTGCAGCCTATAAGAGTCAATTTAAAGCTCTTTCCAATAGACTGAATGGTCTACCTGATTCTCATAAGTTAAGCTGCTTTTTCAGTGGCCTCAAGGATGAAATCAAACTCCCTCTTCGCATGTTCAACCCCATCAACTTGCATGCAGCATATGGCATTGCATGAATTCAGGAAGAGTACTTGGTTAGTTTTAACAAACCAATCAAAACATGGGGAGACAAAAACAATTCATCTACTTTCTATGGGGGACAAGGGAGTTCTACAAATACCAATAAACTAGCAGCTCCACCAACCAAAGTTCATTCTATGCAAATGGATGAGAAGAGGCGTAAGGGACTATGTTTCCACTGTGAAGATAAGTGGAACCCAACACATGTTTGTAAGTCTTCTAAAATTTACTTTATGCATGCTGTAGATGAAAATCTTGATGAGGATATATTCTATGATTCAACTAAAATAGTTGATAACATGCCTAACCAGCAGCCTGATTTTAAACCTGAAATATCACTAAATGCCTTTACTGGTACCCCATGTCCCAAGACTATGAGATTGCAAGCAAAAATTGGCTCCACCATGGTAGTGCTCTTGGTAGATTCAGGAAGCACACATAACTTTCTGGATCCTTCTATTGTTTCAAAAAATTGTTTCCCTTAGACAAGTCTGGTCAGCTCCCAGTTAAGGTGGCTAATGGTGAAATTTTACAAAGTCAGGGTCTCTGCAGCCAGGTGCTAACCTCTGTGCAAGGAATCTGTTTCAGGCATTCATTCTATGTTTTACCATTAGCTGGTTGTGATGCTGTTTTGGTCATTCAATGGTTAAGGGAGTTGGTTCCTATTACTTGGGATTTTTCATATTTAACCATGCAGTTTCTGTGGGAATGAAAAATGGTTGAATTGAATGGAGTCCAACTCAGAGCATCTATCCTTACTAATGAGGGTGATAAATCTTTAGCCACCGCCTTCCACAAAGGGAAGGGTCTTCTCCTACAATAATGGCTGTCGAAAGGGAAGGGCCTACACAATCTTGTTGTCTAGCAATTACTCAATTGTTAGAGTAGTTTCACAGGGTATTCCAAGAACCTGTTGGACTACCTCCTAGTAGGTCTCACGACCATAAAATTGTGTTGAAGGATGTCACTAATCCCATCTCCACTAGACCCTACAGATACCCTCGTTATCAAAAGACTGAAATAGAGAAGATTGTCATTGAACTTCTCACAACTGGGGTTATTAGACCCAGCCGCAGTCCTTTCTCCTCACTAGTTCTCTTGGTCAGAAAATATGATGGTACTTGGCACATGTGTGTGGACTACAAGGCACTCAACCAAGAGACTGTAAAGGACAAGTTTCCAATTCCAATAATTGATGAACTACTTGATGAATTGCATGGTTCCCTCATTTTTTCTAAGCTAGACCTAAGGTTAGGCTATCATCAAATACGAGTAGTTCCTAAAGATGTTCATAGGACAACCTTTCGTACACATGAAGGCCACTATGAATTTTTGGTAATGCCTTTCGGGCTTACCAATGCACCCTCAACCTTCCAATAACTTATGAATACAATTTTTAGACCTTTTTTTGAGAAGATTTGTGTTTGTCTTCTTCGATGACATACTAGTTTACAGCAAATATATGGAGGAACACATTGATCACCTCAGACAGGTGTTGAACACCTTGCTAGCCACTATTTATATGCGAAGAGATCTAAATGTTTATTTAGGGTTCCTGAGGTTAAATACTTGGGTCACATAGTAACTGGTACTGGAGTTAAGGCTGATCCTAAAAAGATAGCTGTTATGTTGGACTGGTCAGTGCCTAAAAATATAAAATCCTTAAGTGGTTTCCTCGAGTTAATTGGTTACTAACGTATATTCATAAAGGGCTATGGTTTAATTGTAGCTCCCCTCACTAATCTTTTAAAAAAGAATTTATTCTCTTGGGATGAAAAAGCTGCTAAGGCCTTTGTGGAGCTCAAAATTGCAGTAACATCATCCCCAGTGTTGAAGCTGCCTGAATTCTCTCAACCCTTCACTTTGGAGTGTGATGCAAGTGAAGGGGGTATAGGTGCTGTCCTCATGCAGCAGGGACAATCTATAGCTTTTTTGAGCAAGGCCTTGAAAGGTAAGGCATTGAATCTGTCAACTTATGAGAAGGCGCTTTGGGCTCTTGTCACAGTTATTTAGAAATGGAGGCCTTACTTGTTGGGTCAGGTGTTCAAAGTCAAAACAGACCAACAAACCCTAAAATTCCTATTGGAGCAGAAAGTGGGCACTGTTTCCCAACAGAAGTGGATGACTAAACTACTGGGCTATGATTTCAGCATAGAGTACAGAAAAGGGAAAGAAAACAAGGTGGTTGATGCCTTGTCTCAGAAACATGAATTTGACATAATCACAGAGTCTTCTTGGGTTGTTATTACTTTCCCTACTCCTACCTGGATTGAAGAACTAAAGGCCACTTATGAAAACTCTTTGGACTTTCAAGGACTATTGGCCAAATTCAGTTCTAACCAAGAACTACCTAAGGGTTTTTCACTACAGCATAGATTAATCTTAAAAAAAGGGGCATATTGTGGTAGATGCTCAATCTGCCTTCAAGACCAAGGTTTTGAAATTTATACATGATGATCCTCAAGCTAGACACGCAGGGTTTCTTAGAACCTATCAAAGGGCTAAGAGGGATTTTTGGAGGAAGGGCATGAAAAAAAATATCAAACACGCAGTGAGGGAGTGTGACATCTGTCAAACCAACAAGACAAAAACTGTGTTGTATCCAAGCCTGCTGCAACCACTTCCTATTCCTGACCAGGCTTGGGAGGCCATCTTGCTTGACTTTATAGAAGGTTTGCCTAAGTCTAAAGGGGTGAATATTATTCTAGTGGTGGCAACAGAATGACCAAGTATGGCCATTTATACCTTTGACTCACCCTTACACAACCTCTGGGGTGGCCCTAAAATTTTTCCAAGAGATCTTTAGACTTCATGGTCTTCCCAAGCCCATAGTTTCAGATCGTGGCCCTATTTTCCTCAGCCCCTTTTGGAAGTCTTTATTTGAGCTCCAGGGGTCCACATTACACTACAATTCGACTTATCATCCAAAAATAGATGGTCAAACTGAAGCCCTTAACAAGACATTGGAAGGATATCTCAAAAGCTATGCAGGGTCTAAACCTAACTCATGGGCTCAATGGTTATCTATGACAGAGTTTTGGTACAATACTTCTTATCACAACTCTATAGACTTCACCTTTCGAAGCCCTCTATGGGTATTACCCACCTAACCGCCTCTCCTATATTCTCAGTACCTCCTCCAATGACTCAGTGGACAGCTTACTACGGACCCGAGAACAACTGAAAGCACTACTTAAACATAATCTTGAGGAATCACAAGCAAGAATGACAATATATGCGGATAAATGAAGAATAGAGAGACATTTCGCAGAAGGGGACTGGGTTTACCTCAAATTGTAGCCCTATCGACAGAAATCAGTGGCTACTCGAAAAAACCTCAAACTTTCTCCAAGATTTTATAGACCCTTTCGCATCAGCCACAAAATCGGAAATGTCACATAAAGGCTTGATCTTCCCCTCAGTTCCAAGATTCACCCAGTTTTTCATGTCTTGTGCTTGAAACATAAACTGGGTGAACACATCGATCCTTTGCCACAGCTACCACCAGTGAATGTAGAGGGTTAGGTCTTACCGAGCCAGAGGCTATTATAGACAGAAGGCTAAAGAAACTGGGCCGTCGAGCCATCACAGAAGTTCTCATCAAATGGGTGGGAACGGAAGCTGAAAACAATACTTGGGAATCCCTATGGAGGCTGCAAAACCTTTACCCACACCTTGTGGGCAAGGTGCTTTAAGGGGTGGGGATTGTTATGGGGCTCTCTGGAGAAGAAGAGGTAAACGACGCAGATGTAACACCCCGGTTTTTACGTGCTTTTTATTGAAGGGGTTTTTTTTTTTTTTTTTAATTTAATATTTGTTTTTGAACCGTTTAATTTAATTTAAACGTGTTTAAGAGAGATTAGTTTAATGTGCTTTTATGATTTTAATTGGTATTCCACGATTTAATTTCCTTTTATTTTAAAGTATGTTTATTACTGGAGTTTAATATTTTATTTTAATTAGTTTTGAGTTTGTTTTTATTTATTTAATTTACTGGTTTAAAAATAGTGTTTTTGAGGATCAGTTGTGACTCGAAAGTGGTGAGGATTGGACCTCATTTCTTTTCCCCATCTTTTCTTTTTCTCTTTCCTTTTTTCTCTTCCTTTTCTTTTCTTTTTCCTCTTTTTCTTTCTCTCCTCCCGTTCGGCCAGCCCATTTCCCGCGCGTCTTTCTCTCTCTCTCTCTCTCCTCTCTCACGTGCAAATCGGGTTTGGCCTTGCTGTCACCGTTGCAGGCCGCCGTGGTCGACACCGCCGGTGCCGTTCAGTTCCCCAGCCACCGGTGACCTCACCTATAAGTTTTCAGCCGCCTAATGCCGCCGTGAGCCGTTACGAAGCCGTAGGCTTCTCCTCGCCATTCCGCCGCCGTCCGGCCACCATTGGCCACCATTTCTTCACCACTTCTTCACCGGCCCAATACCAAACTTTTCCACCCAAACCAAGCCCCGATCCATCGCCGGAGCCGCCTGTGTGAGCTCCACTTCCGATTTACACTTTGTGGCCTTAAACCACCGTTTCGGCCACCACCCACGGCCAACCTTCGCTACCATTAGCTTCACCGACATCAATAGGCCCTACCCTGTCAATTTCAAGTCTTCGTTTGACTCCGTGCAAATTTGGGTTTACAGTGTATTCGGCCACAGTGTTTTCACACTGTGGAGTTGTTGATTTGGTGCTTCCAGTTCCTCCGTGATCCTCCTAAAATTATTTGCAAGCGCTGTAAGTATTTCTCCAAAAGACTTTTAAGACTTTAATATATTTTTGCACTTACTTGTTTTATAAACTGTGAATTAGTTATCTGGTTGTGCTGATAACTGTTGGTTATTGATTTCATGGCATTGTGCACGCATGGGTGGGTGTGTGTGTGTTTTGAGGAAATTGTATTTAAGGCTTTTTGGGTGCGTGTGTATCACCCCCAAGCCGAGATGGGATATTATCTCGGTGGAGCTCCTGTAGACACTCGGGAGCGGAATATACTGAGTGTCGTCCCCTGGGGCTTTTGCCTGGGACTTGGACGGGATGGTAGCGCTCTCGATCCGACTCCGTGACTCATCGGGCTGCGGGGGTCAGAGGATGCCTGGCTATGTACGCGGTGGGCACGGAACTGGGCATCACTCATGTATCACTTGCACGGCCGTTACCCGTGGGGTGAAAATGGGAAGCCAGAGTATGTGGATGGTCCCTAGGGGAGGCCATGGTGCATACGGTTAAAATTGGAATTAATGTAATTATTCCTGGATTGTTAATTTGTGCCAAATGGTGTTTTTGGCGTGAGTGGGAAAAT
>QEOT01001673.1:2027-55759 GCA_003123785.1 Pterocarya stenoptera | reverse complement strand
TGGAAAGAGAGTTTGGATCCTTAGCCGCGGTGTCGTGGCAGCGTTTCAAGAAGGAGTTTGATGATCGGTTTTTCCCTCCTGCTGTGAGAAGGCAGAAAGCTCGGGAATTCAATAATCTGGTTCAGGGGAATATGAAGGTGGACCAGTATTCACGTGCTTTCTTGGAGCTCGGGCGTTTTGCGCCCCATCTTGATGCCACTGAAGAGTTGCAAGTGGAGCATTTTCAAGAAGGTCTGCGTCCTGAGATACGCAGATTCGTGATTTGTCAGCGAGCTACTTCTCTCCATGAGTTGATTGATCTGGCTATTATGGTGGAGCGAGAGAATAGTTTGGCTGTAAGCTCTCCTCCAGGCCAGAAGAGGAGAAGTTTTGCTGGAGAAGGTAGTAGTTCTGGGTCTCCACAGAAGTTTGTTCCGAGGATTGGGTCTCGATCTCAGGCAGCTCCTGGGGTACGTATGGGAGGTCGAGCTCCAGTTTGCCCCAGATGTAATAGAGCTCATGAGGGTGAGTGTCCCTCGGGTGGGATTCGATGTTATAGATGTGGCCAGCCGGGACATCTATATCGTGAGTGCCGTAATCAAGCTCAGAGAAGTCGAGGGGGCCGACGTGGTGGAGGAGCTAACCAGAGACAAATGGTTCAAGCCAGAGTTTATTCTATGACCCCTGGATATGTGGATTATGAGTCGCCAGCTACCCAGGATGCTGATGTGATTACAGGTATGAGTTTAATTTAATTTTTGGATTTGGTGTTTGGTTGTTTGTTTGCTTGATTTTGTTTGGGGTGTATGTGTGCTTCAGGAAGAGGTCGCCTCTATGATTTTTATGCTTGTACGTTGTTTGATTCGGGGGCGTCTCAGTCTTTTGTATCAGCCACCTTTGCGCGGTTGTGTAACTTGGTCACGGAGCCTTTACCCCAGTTTTTGGTTGTTGCTCTTCCTAATGGGGAGACGGTGTGTTGCTCCAAAATCGCTTTGGGTTGTCCTTTGGATTTTGGTGGAAGGACACTTGATGCGGATTTAATTGTTTTCCAGTTGTTGGGTTTCGATATTATTCTTGGTATGGATTGGCTGTATCGGTATTCTGCAAGTATTAATTGTAGAAACCGGATGGTTAGCTTTCAACTTCCGGATGGGGATTATTTGGAATATGTGGGAAGTAAGTTGAAGGCGAAGCCGACAGTTATATCTGCAGTGCAAGCAAGGAGAGATATAGCTTGTGGAGCCGATGCATATTTGGTTCAAGTGGTGTCTGCGCCATCCGAGAAGAAGTCTTTGATGGATATTCCTGTTGTGGGAGAATTTCCAGATGTGTTTGCAGATGAGTTGCCAGGGTTGCCTCCAGTTCGTGAGTTGGAGTTTGCTATTGATTTGGAACCTGGAGCCGCTCCTGTGCACAAGGCTCCATATCGTATGGCACCAGCTGAATTGAAAGAGTTGAAGATCCAGTTGCAAGAATTGGTTGACAAGGGTTTTATTCAGCCAAGTACGTCGCCATGGGGAGCGCCAGTTTTGTTTGTCAAGAAGAAGGATGGTTCTCTCAGAATGTGTATCGACTACCGGGAACTCAATAAAGTGACCATCAAGAATAAGTACCCGCTTCCCCGTATAGATGATTTGTTTGATCAGCTTCAGGGAGCAGCTGTTTTCTCCAAGATTGACTTAAGATCGGGATACTACCAGTTGAGGATAAGGGATAAAGATGTTCCCAAGACTGCTTTTAGGTCGCGGTATGGTCATTATGAGTTCAAGGTGATGCCTTTTGGGTTGACTAATGCTCCTGCAGCTTTTATGGATTTGATGAACCGAGTTTTTCGACCGTATCTGGATTCTTTTGTGGTGGTATTCATTGATGATATTATGATTTATTCTCGAGACTTGGAAGAGCATGCTTATCATCTTCGTCTGGTGCTTGGAAAATTAAGAGAGCATCAGTTGTATGCTAAGCTCAGTAAATGTGAATTTTGGCTGGAAGAAGTCAAATTTCTTGGTCATGTAATTTCTCGAGATGGAGTGGCTGTTGATCCTAGCAAGGTGGAAGCTGTTTTGTCTTGGCCACCTCCTTCAACGGTGCGCGAGATTCGGAGTTTCTTGGGACTTGCCGGGTATTATCGGAGATTTGTTGAAGGTTTTTATCGATTATCCGGACCTCTCACCGCTTTGACTAGAAAGAATGTTGAGTTTGTTTGGTCAGATCGATGCGAGAGGAGTTTTCAAGAATTGAAGAAGAGACTGACAACAGCTCCTGTTTTGGCACTTCCAGAGCCACACAAGCCGTTTGTGGTTTTTAGTGATGCATCTAAGTTTGGTTTGGGATGCGTTCTTATGCAAGAGGGACGAGTTGTTGCTTATGCATCTCGTCAGTTGAAAGTTCATGAGAAGAATTATCCTACTCATGATTTGGAATTGGCAGCTGTGGTGTTTGCTCTTAAGATTTGGCGTCATTATCTGTATGGAGAAGTCTGTGAAGTCTTCACTGATCACAAGAGTTTGAAGCATTTGTTTTCTCAGAAGAATCTCAACATGAGGCAGAGGCGATGGTTAGAGCTGATTAGCGACTATCAATGTGAGATCAAGTATCATCCAGGGAAAGCTAATCTAGTTGCTGATGCCTTGAGTAGGAAGTCTCAATTAGTGGATGAGGCAGAGTCGTCTGGGTTGGACTCTCTCCTTTATGGGATGAGGAGACTTCTTATTGAGAGTTCGCAGTAGGAAGAATTGCTCTTTTCAGTTTTGAATGTTCGAGTAGTGGATTTTGAAGAATTGAAGACTCTCTAGAGAAGGGATTCAAAGTTGTTAGATATCAGAAAGAGAGTCAGGAAGTCTAGAGGACCCATGCACTACAGTTTGGATAAAGATGGTGTTCTTCGATTTCGGGATCGAAGAGTGATTCCTAGAGATTCAGAATTTAAGGAGAGAATCTTGGCAGAAGCTCATACAGCTCCTTATTCAGTACATCCTGGAAGCAGAAAGATGTATCGAGATTTAAAGAGGAATTTCTGGTGGGAAGGTATGAAGACCGATATTGCCCTGTTTATTGAGAAGTGTGATACGTGCCGTCAAGTTAAGGCTGAGCATCAAAGACCTGCTGGTAAGCTTCAACCTCTCCCTATTCCTGAGTAGAAGTGGGATGACATTTCTATGGATTTTGTAGTAGGTCTTCCGAAAACTCCTAGTGGAAAGAATTCAGTTTGGGTGATCGTGGATCGGTTGACCAAGAGTGCCCATTTCTTGCCTGTAAATAATGCACACTCTTTGGGTAAATTAGCACGGTTGTATGTTAAGGAAGTTGTGAGGTTGGATGGAGTACCCAAGAGTATTGTGTCGGACAGAGACCCGCGATTCACGTCGCATTTTTGGAAGAGTTTGCAGGCAGCTCTAGGCACTAATTTGAAGTTCAGCACTGCTTATCATCCTCAAACTGACGGTCAGTCTGAGCGTACTATTCAGACTCTGGAGGATATGTTACGAGCATGTGTTATGGAATTCCAAGGGAGTTGGAAAAATCAGCTGTCGTTAATTGAATTTGCTTATAATAACAGTTTTCATGCTTCCATTCAGATGGCCCCATATGAAGCGTTGTATGGAAGGAAGTGTAGATCACCCTTGTGTTGGGATGAAGTGGGTGAGAGTAGTTTAATTGGACCTGAGTTGATTCAAGAGATGAAAGATGAAGTTCGGGTTATAAGGGCCAAAATGGCAGCAGCGCAGAGTCGTCAGAAGAGCTATGCTGATACGAGGAGAAGAGACTTGTCTTTCGAGGAAGGTGACTGGGTTTATCTCAAAGTCTCTCCTATGAAGGGCGTTAAACGCTTTGGCAAGAAAGGAAAGCTTAGCCCAAGATATGTTGGACCTTTTCAGATTTTGGATAAGGTTGGGGCTGTTGCTTACAGGATTGCTTTGCCAGAGTATTTTGGAGAGATTCATAATGTGTTCCATGTGTCCTCGTTGAAGAAAAGTTTTGGTCAGCTAGAGCCGCGTTTTGTCGATCCAGAACGCATTCAACTGCAGCCTGACCTTACTTATGAGGTTGCCCCGACGCAGATTGTGGATTGGAAGGAGCAAAGGTTGAGATCTAAGTCGATACCTTTGGTAAAGGTAGCTTGGGGTGATCCGTTGGCTCAAGATTTCTCTTGGGAAAGAGAAGCGGACATGATGGAGCAATACCCCTTTTTGTTTGGATGAATGGCGGTATGTCTCTTAAGCCTATCTTTTTGTTGCATTTCATGCCTGTCATTAGCATTGATGTTTGACCCTACAATTTCGAGGACGAAATTTATTTTAAGGGGGGGAGATTGTAACACCCCGTATTTTAGTGTATTTTAATGAAGGATTATTTTAATTAATTTAATGATTGATTCTCTAGTTTTAGTATTTTGGGAGTTTTAAAATATTATTTTATAATATTTTATTGGGCTTTCTTCTTATTAATTATTATTTCAGATTTAAATTGATCTTTGATTTAAATTGGTTCGTTTATGGGTTTTAAAATTATTGTTGTTTTATTTAAAGCTTTTCACTGCGTTTGATTAATTTTAATTGGTGTTCTATGATTTAATTTCCTTTTATTTTAAAGTATGTTTATTGTTGGAGTTTAATATTTATTTTAATTAGTTTTGAGTTTATTTTGTTTTATTTAATTTACTGGTTTAAAAATAATGTTTTGAGGATCAGTTGTGACTCGAAAGTGGTGAGGATTGGACCTCATTTCTTTTCCCCTATCTTTTCTTTTCCTCTTTCCTTTTTCTCTTTCTTTTCTTTTCTTTTTCTTCTTTTTTCTTCTTCCCGTCGGACGTACACCCAGCCCCGCGTCTCTCTCTCTCTCCTCTCTCTCACGTCCGATCGAGCTTAAGCCACCGGCGCCGCCTCCGGCCGGCCGTGGCCCTCACCGCCGGCACCACCGGCTTCCCCACCTGCCGGCGAGCTACCCCTCCAAATCTCAGCCCACGCCGCGCCGCCGTTAGCCTCCGAGAGCCGTGCGAAGCCGTAGGCTTCTCCTCGCCGTTCCGCCGCCGTCCGGCCACCATTGGCCACCATTTCTTCACCACTTCTTCACCGGCCCAATACCAAGCTTTTCCACCCAAACCCAGCCCCGATCCGTCGCCGGAGCCGCCCGTGCGAGCTCCATTTCCGATTTGCTATTCTCGGCCTTAAACCACCATTTCGGCCGCCACCCACGGCCAACTTTCACTACCATTAGCTTCACCGACCTCAATAGGCCCTACCCTATCAATTTCAAGTCTTCGTTTGACTCCGTGCAAATTTGGGTTTACAGTGTATTCGGCCACAGTGTTTTTACACTGTGGAGTTGCTGATTTGGTGCTTCCAGTTCCTCCGTGATCCTCCTAAAATTATTTTCAAGCGCTGTAAGTATTTCTCCAAAAGACTTTTAAGACTTTAATATATTTTTGCACTAACTTGTTTTATAAACTGTGAATTGGTTATCTGATTGAGCTGATAACTGTTGGTTGTTGATTTCATGGCATTGTGCACGCATGCGTGGGTGCGTGTGTGTTTTATAAAATTATATTTAAGGCTTTTTGGGTGCGTGTGTATCACCCCCAAGCCGAGATGGGATATTATCTCGGTGGAGCTCCTCTGGACACTCGGGAGCGGAATATACTGAGTGTCGTCCCCTGGGGCTTTTGCCCGGGACTTGGACGGGATGGTAGCGCTCTCGATCCGACTCCGTGACTCCTCGGGCTGGCGGGGGTCAGAGGATGCCTGGCTATGTATGCGGTGGGCACGGAACTGGGTATCACTCATGTATCACTTGCACAGCCGTTACCCGTGGGGTGAAGATGGGAAGCCAGAGTATGTGGATGGTCCCTAGGGGAGGCCATGGTGCATACGGTTAAAATTGGAATTAATGTAATTAATCCTGGATTGTTAATTTGTGCCAAATGGTGTTTTTGGGGTGAGTGGAAAAATTGTGTTTTTCGAGAAATGTGTTTTCTCGGATTTTTACGCTTGGGTCATAATGAGCATGCATAGCGTTGGTTGTTAAAATATATTTATTGTCTTTGAGTTTTCTGGGTTTTACTTACCTGCGGTTCCATTTTGTGGGACTGTAGATTTTGATGCAGGTTTTGATGAGGCTGAGCCCGAGGATGCGGCTCCGCCTGAGGAGTAGGGACATGGGCTATATTTGTGTTGAAGATTATTCCTGCTTTTGTTTATTGTATTTTATTTGATTTGATGTTGTTTTACAAACAAAATTGTATTATGTTGACATGTGGATTTTCAGTACTCTGATATTGTATTAAACTCTGGTACTTAGTTATTTGACTTAACCGTTCCGTTGCGTATTTTATTGTACACGTGTTGCATTGCACACACTCAGCACATGTCGATGGGTGCGTGACCGTGTTGTCATCATCCCGGGTGTCTCGATTTCCGTGTGTGTGGAAGTTGGGGGCGCCACAGCAGAGAGGCTTAGAGGGAAGAAACTAAGGACTTAGGGTTCTGTCGGGATGAAGTGAGGATCTGAAGTGGCTAAGGCATGGAAACTCAAAATGCAACGTTTAGGAATGAAGCACATCATTTAAGTCAAAGGGAAGAAAGGCATCAATTGGAAATGGAAGCTACCAGTTGTTTAGCTCAGTTAAATAATAAACTACTTGTCGTTCATCTTTTATTATTTCCTTCTGTTTGTTATTTTCTTTCTGTTACAAATTGTATTATGTTATTTTGCTTTCCACATGTTGCATTGCCATTAGGTTAGTTTGTTATGGTTGCAACCCTTTTATGTACGTCCAGAGCACAGAGAAGAATCGTCTGGAAAATCATTGAGGACTTGTTCATCTTTGGAGGTTAAGGGATCCCTCGAAGTGCCCTAGTGGCATCCTGAAATTCCAGTGCCTTTTTTATCAAACACTTTGTCTGCTTTTTCTTTTCTCTTCCATTCACACAACATCTCTATCTTCCATTTCCATCATTTATAGTCTATCACTAACAGAACCCTTACAACCACCCAATCCGTTGGTTGAAGCCGAGCCCCTCCTCTGCTTTGCCGTGCCCCGCCATAGCGAACCTCTCCACCACCTACTTGCAACCAAAGCCGAAGCTTCCTTTTGAAAAACCACAAAAAATGCCATTGTTTTGCCCCTGTTCTGTCGCTGCCCACCGCCGTGCTGCCATTTTTGGCAACACCTTTGACGTTACACGGGACCCGTTGACCTCACGCATGATCTTCCAGAAATTTGCCAACCACGTCATAAGTAATCTTCCAACTCGACTCTGAAGTTTAAAATAATAATTTTACACTAACACTTTCTGCAGTCTAGTTGTGTTGAATTGGGCCTTGGGCCCAGTGGAGCGTTGGGAATAAAGTTGTAGTTGGGGTGGAATTGTGCCGAAAATGGAGGTTGGGAATACACGTGTAATCGTTTGCGAAACTATGACTTGTGATACTGTATGTTGTTGTGTTGTCTGATGAGTGACCTGCCATGTCATCCAATATATTGTTTATCATGCATTTGAGCATTTTATGTTACTGCTAATTTGAATTGTTTGTACTACTGTGTTGCGTTATGCCATGATGTGTGAACAGAATTTTTGGTCTGTGTGTGTTGGTTGTAACATATTGTTGCGTGTGTATCACAACTCTAAGTCGAGATGGAACATTATCTAGGTGGAACTTCTCTGGACACTCAGAAGCATAATAAACTGATATGACGTTCTCTGGGTTGTCGCCAGGAAACAACATGTTTGGACGAGATGCTCTCGTGTCGACTTCGTGGCCCTATGCTGGCGGGGCTAGAGGATGCTTGGTCATGTACGTGCTGGGCGCGGAGTTGGGCATTGCTCGTTATGAAGTCACATACTCGAACGTACCCGTGGTGTGGCAAAGAAAGATTGGTTGTGCGGATGGTCCATAAGGGATACCATGGTGCATGCTTAATAAGATAAATGGATAAATGTTGGTCAATGGGGTTTTTGGCTTGTGCGGGAAAATGTGTCTTTTTGGGCAACAAAGGGGTGGATTTTTTTTTGCATATTTTATTGTATGGTTGTGGACATGTTTGTTGCATTGATATGTTTTAATCTCTTAGATGTTGATTGGCTGCTTACTTGCTGAGATTTCATAATCTCACTATGGTGCTTTAACCTACGGTTTCGTCTTATGGAACCGTAGACTTTGACGCTGACGATAAGTATGAGCCCGAGGGACCGGCTCCATTTGAGGCGTGACTTGCTGAAGTTGTGGTTGCTTGGCACTATGGGATTTGTTTCGCTTCATGTTATTTTCTTCTTTATTTTAAAATTATCTGTTGGATGACTATATAATCCTCTTGAGAGGACATTTGTTGTACTGTTTTTTGTTTAAATTTTCTAGTACTTAGTATGTATGCCTCTTTCATTTCTCTTCTGTGATTATTATAATTGTACACTTATTGCATGTTACACACACTCTGAGCACTTGTCATTGGGGTGCATGATCTGTGTGGTCATCATCCCGGTGTCATGACTTCCACCAAATCACACGTGGGGGTTGAGGGCACCACATGTGGTATCAGAGCAGTTCGGATTTGGGTAAAACCACTTGATACCTAGGGGCAGTACCAGAAATTTTCTTGTATTTTAATTTGGTTATATGAATTGAATGCTTTTTAGCTCATAGGACCCCTGCTTTTTCCAGGGAAGAGGACCCACTTCAAGTTGGGAGGTGGATCAGTGATCTCGAGAGGACATTCAAGATCTGCGAGTGCACGGAGGCCCAGAAAGTGTTATATGCAAGTTATCTACCGCAAGGTGACGCAACCGCTTGGTAGGGACGAAGCGGGAGCTCCTAGTGATGGATTTGGGATCATTTGTGGCTATTTCCTAGCAACGCTTCAAGAAAGAATTCAATGATCACTTCATACAGAGCTCTGTGAGGCGATAGAAGGCACGAGAATTCAACAATCTTGTGCAAGGAGAGATGGCTGTAGAACAATATGCCTGAAAATTTATGGAGCTGGGAAGGTTCGCGACTCACCTTATTGCTACTGAAGAAATGAAAAATGAGCACTTCCAATAGGGTCTGCAGAGGGAGATCTGTAGATAGGTTGCTTGTTTCCAGATTTTGACCTTCCAGCAACTTGTTGATGTGGCTACAATTGCAAAGTGAGAGTTTATTGTTCCTGTCGACCCTTCGACTGGCCAAAATAGAAGAAGATTTGGAGAAGGAAGCAGTTCCAGGACATCGCAAAAGTTTGTTTCAAGGACTAGGGCCCAACCTCAGGTATCCACCGGTGTATGCATAGGAGGACGAGCTATTGTTTGTGGTAGATGCAATAGGTCTCATGAAGGCAAGTATCATCTGTCCGAGACTCAGTGTTTTAGGTGTGGACAAAGGAAACTGAGGTGGTCGTGGTGGTGGTAGGAACAACCAAAGGCAGGCAGTCCAAGCTAGGGTGTATGCGGTAGCCCCTGGTGAGGTTGATGATGAAGCTCTCGAAACTCAAGATGCAGGAGTTATCACAAGTATGGATCTAAACTAATCTTTTGGAATTGATGTATGGTGTGGTTTGATTTATAGATTTCATTAGTAGTTTTGATTCAATCAGGAACAGATAGATTGTATGAATTTCATGCTTGTACCTTGTTTGATTTGGGAGCGTCTCAGTAGTTCTTGTCTTCCACTTTTGCACAAATATGCAATCTAGTCACTGAACCTTTACTGCAATCTATGATAGTGGCGCTACCTAATGAGAGACTGTGTGGTGTTCGAAAGCTGCATTAGGATGCCCTTTGAACTTTGGTGGGAGGACACTTGATGCGGATTTAATAGTGTTTAAGTTACTTGGATTTGATATTATTCTGGGTATAGACTGGCTGTATCAGCATTGAGCGTATCACCTGTTGGAGTTGGATAGTTAGTTTTCAACTCCTTGGAGGGGGCTACTTGGAGTTTGTGGGAATCAAGCTGAAGCAAAGACTTGCAGTCATATCTGCTATTCAAGCAAAGAAGGACATATCGAGTGGGGCAGATGCCTTTTTGGTGCAAGTGATGTCTACACCGTCTACAAAGAAGTCGGTAGCAAATATCCCTATTGTGGAGGAGTTTCCTGACGTGTTCGCGGATGATCTACCCTATTTGCCTCCTGTTCGTGAGTTAGAGTTCACTATTGATTTGGAACCTAGGACGGCTCCAATGCCCAAGGTTCCTTACCGTATGGCACCAACTGAGTTGAAGGAGCTGAAAAGTCAAGTGCAAGAGCTGGTAGATAAGGGGTTCATTCAACCTAGTTCTTCGCCTTGGGGAGCGCCAGTACCATTTGTCAAGAAGAAAGATGGCACCCTCAGAATGTGCATTGATTACCAAGAGCTTAACAAGGGGACCATCAAGAACAAGTATCCACTACCCCGAATTGATGATTTGTTTGATCAACTCCAAGGTCCAGCTACTTTCTCAAAAATTGATTTGAGGTCGGGGTATTACTAGCTGAGGAGTCGGGGTATTACTAGATGAGGAAAAGAGATAAGGATGTGCCGAAGACTGCTTTTAGGTCGAGGTATGGGCATTACAAGTTCAAAGTGATACCTTTTGGACTAGCTAATGCCCCTGCAGCATTTATGGACATGATGAATAGGGTGTTCCGACCTTATTTGGATTCGTTTGTGGTGGTCTTCATTGATAAGTATATTCTCGAGGTTTGGAGGAGCCAGCTTGTCACCTTCAATTGGTTCTGGGAAAGTTGAGAGAACATCAATTGTACGCGAAGCTCACTAAGTGTGAGTTTTGGTTAGAAGAAGTTAAATTTCTTCAACATGTCATTTCCCAGAGTGGTGTAGCGGTAGATCTCGGTAAAATAGAAGTAGTTTTGGCATGGCCACATCCTTCATCAGTGCACGAGATTCGGAGTTTTTTTGGACTCATTGGGAACTACCGAAGATTCGTGGAAGGGCTTTCTCGATTGTCTAGACCTCTTATTGCCTTGTCTAAGAAGAATACTGAGTTTGTTTGGACGGACAAGTGCGAGAGAAGTTTCTAGGAGTTGAAAAGGTTGACTGCAACACTTGTTCTGGCACTTCCTGAGCCGCACAAGCCGTTTGTAGTTTTAGTGATGCTTCTAAGTTTGGTTTCGGATGTGTCCTTATACGAGAGGGGCGAGTTGTGGCTTATGCATCCCACCAGTTGAAGGATTATGAAAGGAACTATCTCACACATGATTTGGAGCTGGCAGTTGTGGTTTTTGCTCTTAAGATTTGGAGGCATTATCTATATGGAGAAGCTTGTGAAGTCTACACTGATCATAACAGTCTAAAGCATTTCCTCTCGCAAAGGAATCTCAATATGAGGTCGAGGAGGTGGTTATAATTGATCAGTGATTATCAATGCGAGATTAAGTATCATCCAGGGAAGGCGAATTAGGTTGCAGATGCTTTAAGTCGGAAGTCTTATTTGGTGGATAAGGCTGAGTCGTCGGGGTTAGACTATCTCCTTTATGGGATGAGAAGACTTCTTGTTGAGAGCTCGTAGCAAGAGGAGGTGTTAGCTTCAATACATGATGTCCGGGTTATTGATTTTGAGGAATTGAAGACTCTTCAAAGAAGGGACCTGAAGTTGTTGGATATCCGAAAAAGAGTTAGAAAGTCAAAAGTACCCGCACATTTCAGTTTGTACAAAGATGATATTCTTTGATTCCAGAATCGTAAGGTGATTCTTTCTAATTCAAAGTTTGAAGAGTGAATCCTGGCTGAGGCTCATGCAGCTCCTAATTCAGTTCATCTAGGAAGTACAAAGATGTATCGAGACTTAAAGAGAAACTTCTAGTGGGAAGGGATGAAGAAGGACATCGCTATGTTTGTCATGAAATGTACCACTTATCGACAAGTTAAAGTTAAGCATTAGAAGCCTGCTGGTAATCTCCAACCCCTCCCTATCCCTAAGTATAAGTGGGACGACATTGCTATGGACTTTGTAGTGGGCTTGCTGAGGTCTCCTAGCGGGAAGAATTCGATTTGGGTGATTATTGATTGGCTGACGAAGAGTGCCCATTTCTTACTTGTCTCTAATACTGATACTTTGGGAAAGTTGAGTTGGTTGTATGTCAAAGAAATAGTACGTCTTCATGGGATACCCATTTTTGGAAGAGCTTGCAGGTGGCCATGGGCACCAAGTTGAAGTTTAGCAGTGCGTATCATCCACAAACCGATGGCCAATCAGAATGCACCATTCAGACTCTCGAGGATATGTTGCCAGCTTGTGCCATGGAATTTAAGGGAAGTTGGGATAATTACCTGCCGCTTATAGAATTTGCATACAATAATAGCTTTCAAGCATCTATTTAGATGGCCCCTTATGAGGCTCTTTATGGGAGGAAGTGCAAATCACCTTTGTTTTGGGAAGAAGTTGGTGAAGGGAAGCTGCTGGGGCCAGAAGTTCTTCAACAAATGAGGGATCAGGTTTGCATTATAAGAGACAAGATGGCAGCAGCGTAGAGTCGTCAAAAA
Organism: Pterocarya stenoptera; assembly: GCA_003123785.1. Lineage (NCBI taxonomy): Eukaryota > Viridiplantae > Streptophyta > Magnoliopsida > Fagales > Juglandaceae > Pterocarya > Pterocarya stenoptera. The sequence continues at coordinate 43,322 of QEOT01001673.1, read as the reverse complement.
CGTTATGCGAACACGAGAAGAAGAGATTTTTCTTTCAAGGAAGGTGATTGGGTGTACCTCAAAGTCTCTCCAATGAAAGGCGTCAAACGTTTTGGTAAGAAAGGGAAACTTAGCCCAAGGTATGCTGGCCCTTTTCAAATTCTGGAGAATGTTGGGCCTGTCACTTATAGATTGCCTTGCCAGACTACTTTGGCAAGATTCATGATGTCTTCCATGTGTCATCACTGAAGACGAGCTTCGGACAGCAAGAGCCACATTTCGTCGACCCGTAAAGCATTCAACTTCAGCTTGACCTCACTTATGAAGTGGCACCGACTCAGATTGTGAACTGGAAGAAGCAGCAGCTGAGATCCAAGACGATTCCTTTGGTTAAGGTGTCATGGGGAGATCCGTTGGCTCAGGACTTCTCTTGGGAGAGAGAAGCAGACATGAGAGAGTCTTACCCATATTTTTTTGAGTACTATTGAGTGTATGTTTCTTCCTCAAGCTTGTTTTGAGCTTTATGATGTATCTTGTTTTGGAATCAATGGATGAACTTGCGAATTTAGAGGACGAAGTTTCTTTTAAGCGGGGGAGGATGTGAGATCCCTAATTAGTGCGTTTTTCATTAGTTAATTACTTATTATTATTGGCTTTTTTTATCTTCATTTAATTTTTATTATTATTGCTATTTATTTTATGTTAGTATTATTGATAGTTGTTTTATCACATTTTAAGTTATTATGTTCTAGTTTATATCATTTCTTTTTATTTCCTTTTGAGTTGGGCTTTGGTTGTGGTTTGTAGTGTTTTAATTTTTGTGCGCCTAGCTGGGGAATTGTGGGTTTGAGTGTATTTTTATTGGGCTGAGTGTGTGTGAGTTGAGCCCAGCCCATGTGTGCGTTGAGCCCAACCCGATTCCCCACAACGGCGTCTTTTGGGAGCAGCTGAGTGAAAACCCTAAGGGCTTCATCACATCCTTCTGTGCCACAACTCTCCCTTTCTTTCTTTTCTTTTTCTTTTTCTTTACTTCTTTCTTCTTCTCTTTTTCTTCCTGCTGCGAACCCATGGCCCTCCCTTGCGTCGCCGCCCCTCACTGCCAGCCAGCTCGAGCCACCCGTCTAGTGATGTGACGCCTCTCCACCTCGACTTCCTCCACCGTCTCTCTTCTCCCCTACCCGTGAGCCACACGTCCGCTGTCTCCTTCATTTCTTTTGCAATCGAAGCTTTTCTCAGCCAGGGTAGCTCGCTGCTGCACATGGCCTGTCGTGGGTGGCCACGCGATGGCCCTTGGCTCACCTCACGCATCCCCAATTCACTAGTCGTAGCTGGCACTATGATGGCCGAAGCCCTCTCTTCGGCCTATAAATAGGCCCCTCAAACCATCCCTCAATTAATCCTCCTCCTTCTCTAACCAAGCCATAGTCTATTTTCCTCATTTTCGTTGTTGTCTTGAAATAGTTAGGAGTGTTTTTCTGCAAGCACCGTCGTGCTCTACTGCCTCCTCAAGGTTGCACAACCATCCCCAAGCCCTTACACTCCCTTTTCAGTCATTCCTATACCACAAAACCACCCAATACATAGGTTGAAGTCGAGCCCCTCCTCTGCTTCGTCGTGTTCCACCATAGCAAACCTCTCCACCACCTACTTGCAACAAGAACAGAAGCTTCCCTGTGAAAAACCACCAAAAAGGCCACTGTTTTGCCCCTGCTCCAGCGTTGCCCACTGCCACACCGTACTTTTGACGACGCCTCGCGACGCACGCCTTTGACGTTACATGGGACCATTGACCTCACGCGCAATCTTCCAGAAATTTGCCGATTGCATCGTAAGTAATCTTCTAACGCGACTCTCGAGTTCAAAATAATATTTTTACACTAACACTTTTCTGCAGTCTAGTTGTGTTGAATTGGGCCTTGGGCCCAGTGGAGCGTTGCGAATAAAATTGTAGTTGGGATGGAATTGTGTCGGAAGTGGAGGTTGGGAATGCGCTTGTAGTTGTTCTATGACTTTTGATATTGTTTGTTGCTGTGTTGTCTGATGAGTGACCTGGCATGTCATCCAATATACTGTTTATCATGCATTTGAGCATTTTATGTTACTGCTAATCTGAACTATTTGTACTACTGTGTTGTGTTATGCCATGATGTATGAATTGAATTTTTGGTCTGTGGGTGCGTGCGTATCACAACCCCAAGCTGAGATGGGGCATTATCTCGGTGGAATTTCTCTGATCACTCGAAAGCATAATAAACTAATGTGACATCCTCTAGATTGTCACCGGGCGACAACGAGCTCAAACGAGATGCTCTCGTGTCGACTTTGTGGCCCTATGCTGACTGGGCCAGAGGGTGCTTGGTCTTGAACGCGCCGGGTGTGGAGTTGGGCATTGCTCGTTACGAAACCACATACTATACTTGTGCTGTGGCAAAGAAAACCGGGTTGTGCGGATGGTTCATGGGGGAGACAATGGCGCATGCATAATTAGATAAATGGATAAATGTGGGCCATTGGGGTTTTTGGCATGTATAGAAAAATGCGTCTTTTTGGACAACAAAGGGGTGGATTTGTTTTCTATATATTTTATTGTATAGCTATGGACATGTTGGTTGCATTGATATGTTTTAATTTCTTGGATGTTGATTGGTTGCTTACTTGCTGAGATTTCATAATCTCACTGTGGTGCTTTAACCAATGGTTCCGTCTTATGGAACTGTAGACTTTGAAGCAGAGAATGAGTATAAGCCTGAGGGATCGGCTCTGCTGGAGGTGTGACTTGCTGATGTTGTGGTTGCTTGGTGCTATGGGATTTGTTTCCCTTATTGTTGTGATTTTCTTATTAATTTTAAAATTATCTATTGGATGACTGTATAATTCTCTTGAGAAGACATTTGTTGTTGTACTATTTTTTTTTTAATTTTTTGGTATTTAGTATGTATACCTCTTTCATTTTTCCACTGCGATTATTATAATTGTATACTTATTGCATGTTCCACACACTTTGAGCACTTGTTCTTGAGGTGCGTGATCCGTGTGATGATCATCCCAATGTCACAATTTCCACCAAATCACACATGGGGCCACACTGAATTTGTGTTTTAAATTAAGCAGATGATTTTTAAAAGGAGTCAAGTGTTTTAAATTCATTGAAATATTTTAAATGTCCAAAATTATTTTAAATGGGGTATTTTTAGTGTTACTGGACCAAACAAAATTTTCAAGTAAACTTTTTATTGTGAAGCTTCGAAAATAATATAATTTTAGAAAATCATTTTATTTCTTTAAGAGTATTATTTAATATTCATTATTTTATTTCACGTTAAAAACTTTGCTTATTTAGATGATTTTATTTCTTTTAAAAATATTTAGTAAACTTCATCATTTTGTTTTAGGATGAAAGATTATATTTTTAGAATTTAAGTTGGTTTTAAATTAGTCCTATTGTATTTCTATTTTATTTTTCCTATTTTTAGTTAGTTTATTTTTGGTGTTTAAATCTCTACTGTTAGATAAATCTAGGGACCCCTAGATGAAGGGCTAGGATTAAATTCCAAAAATCCTAACTTTTCCCCCCCATTTTCCCTCTTCCTTCTCTCTCTCTCTCTCTCTCTCTCTCTCTACTCTGTTGCACCAAGCGCCGCCACCAGGCCTTCCCAGTACCACCACAAGTCACCATGGCCCTTCTCCCAGGTCAAGCCGCCTCCGTCCGTCGGCCTAGCAGCCCCACTCTTCACTCTCCCTCTCTCCTTCACGGATCTGACCCGATCTGGTACACTACCGCCGTGCGCCACCTCCAGCCATGGGCGTCGCCCCCCACGACCCTCAGTCGTACCCTCAGTCACCACCATCGTCCACCACTACTCCACCCTAGCCCCCACGCCCCTCCCTTATCCTCCACTGTTTCTCTTGACTCGTGGCCTAGCCCTTCCTACGCCACAGCGCTGTTAACCACCACCTCAAGGTGTGGACATCTTGGCTAGCCACCAAGGACCACCCCTCTCCACCTCCCTTCCTGATCACCTTAGCCACGGGCAACATCCATCGCATGCATCGAAAACAAAACACCAAACCCTAGCTCAGCCCTCTTCTAGTTCCACCTCCATGCACAGCAAACCTGCTCAAACTAGTGGCTTTTGATGCCAAGAGACCTTGCTGGACAGCAAGTGAAGCAACGGGTCAGCCCTGACACAATGTATAATCTCCCTACCTTTCCCTTGATAATTTATTTATTTGAAGCTGGATGTTGTTGTGGAGTGTGCTGTGTTCTGAATTGTGAACTATATGTTGTTGTTGGGATGTGTTGTGTGATGTGTTATGAAGTGTTAGGATGGTTGCGTAGTTGTGAAGTGTTCTGTGGATGGTGATGTGAAGTGTTGGGAACTGTTAATGGTGCTCTATGGAGTAGTTTGTGTTATGGCTATACGTAGTTTGAAGTGACGAGTTTGTTGTGCAGGTGTGATGTAGTTGATGTTATGGCAGTGTGCTATGAAGTGACAGGGGTTAAATGTGGAGTTGTGCTATGAGAAGAATGGGGTGATTGGGCAGTTGTGCAGTGGCTGGATGTAACACGCCGCCTAAAATGCTCCTTAGGCCTTGAGCTTAGTAGCGTTAATCCTAGTTAATTAGGAGTTGAGCTATTCTAGAATAAGAACAATTTTGGATATTTGAGTTGGTAAGAGGACCATATACTTTGGGTTTAGAAGAGTTATTAGAAGACTTTAGTGCAATGTTAATTCTTGAGGAAAAATGAAAGTTTTGGAGCTTGATTGGTTAGTAATATTATGCTAGATAATTTTTAGTGCTTTATTAATTTTGAGGATAAGAAGCTAAGAGGTCCATAAAGGAATGACACATGGCATATTAAATGGTTGCCACATTAATGGGTTAAGCAATTTGGGTAAAATGTTTTATGGACATATGAAGGCCCAAGAGATTGGTTTATTAAGGGCCCAAGTTTTTATAGTATAATGGCTTAGGAGAGGCAATAAGACTTTAGTCCCTACTTGATGAACATAAACTTTAGGGCCCTAATGCACTAAGGATGTGATGGGCTAATGTTAAGGTGTTAAAAAGGCTTTTTTTTTTTTTTTCTTTCAAATAGTCGAAGGTCACATGTCTAGGAGTGACCCCCTCTCCAATTTTATTAAAAGCCCTCACTTATGGCAGAGGAATACTGAATAAAATCAAACCAAGGACACCAAAACCAAAAACAAATAAATACAACTCAAGTGCCAAAAAAAATAAATCCCCAAACCCACGCTCCAAACGTCTCTAAAAAAACAAGTCCACATTATTGGCCCCTAATACAGGGAAGACCCCATTTATCAGTACATACAATCCCACAAAAACGTCTCTTTCTAAATTCCTCCCCCCAAAAATCAAAATTACTTCCCATCGCCCCCTCCTTAGTAAGAAAGTTGGCTACCATGTTTGCAAGATAAATATGCCGCACACTAACATTCATCAAACGAAATAACTGAATTGCTTCTTCCCAAAAATGCCATAAATACCAAAATTTGCACACACCAGACCGAAACCATTCCACAATCACCATTGAGTCTGACTCTACCACAAAATCTCTCAACCCAAGTTGATGACACAACTTTAGATCATCAAGGAAAGCCGGACATTCGGCAACATTATTTGTGGCATAACCATAACAATGAGCAAACCCAACAATGACCTTCCCATGGTGATCTCTAATGACACCACCCCCTCCAGATATGCCTGGATTACCATAGGACCCTCCATCAACATTCAACATAACCAACCCCACCCCCAGCCTAGACCAAGCAATCTTCTTCACCTCCTTATTACTTACCGGCACCACTGGGCAATTTAGATCCTGCATCCCTGCCATTAAGTTTTTTTAGTTTCCCTGAAGAAGTTGATAGTTCCACAAAAAAACCTTTAACACATTGCACAATTCGTTTCCAATAAACAATCCCCCCTTCCATATGCACTGTACATCTCGCCCTCCAAATAGACCATGTAATAATTATTAGCGCAACCCCACAAAGCCATCCCATGAGAAAAAGTGGATGCCCGTAGCCACCAAACATTCACAACCCTTTGCCACCTTCTCACTTACGGCATCCTAATCCCAAACACCCCAGCAAAAAAATCCCAAACTCGCTTAGCTCCTTCCTCATCACACAAAACATGATATAATGTTTCCATCCTAGTAGCCTCACAACAATTACACTTAGATACCATCGGAATACCCAGCTGCCTAATTCTTTCATCCACTGGTAGAGCATGAAGACAAACTCACCACATCATAAAAGACATTTTTTTTGGAACTTCATTTTGCCAAAGCCACTTCCTCCACAAGCAGATCGGGCCCCTTTGTCTCACTAAGTCCCATGCCAGCTGAGACGTTAATTCCCCATCTTCCGCCAGCTTCCATATGTAAAAGTCCTTCCCCTCTCGCAACCTCACTTGCAAATTCACAATCTTTTTCGCCATTTCCTCACCAACGAGTTGCTGCACTTTAGGCACATGCCAGCTGTTTTCTGCAAGCAAGTCACGGACCCTCAAGCCCGAATCACCGACCACCCCCTCCGAATCAGCCACTACACCATCCCCCAACCAACTATCAAACCCAAAGCTTGAGTCCCCCCTTGGATTAGACATCTAGAATTACTCAACGCAATAGGGAACACCTTTAAAATACCTCTCCAAAATCTCAAGCCCCTCCCAGATGATACCACCGAAACTAGATGTGAATTACCAACATATTTTTCCTTAAAGAAATCAACCCATAGAGGACCCCCCTTTAATAACTTCCAAGCAAACTTCATGATAAGGAATTTTGAACATTTGAGAGATCTCGAATACCCAATCCCCCTCATCCACCGGCAAACAAATCCTCTTCCATGAAACCCATTTTCTCTTTTTTGCCTCCTCATGTGAACCCCATAAAATATTTGCAAAAATCCCTTTAGCTCCTTAACTACTCCTTTCAGTTCATTCATCATAGATAGCAAATTAATTGGCAAGCTATTTACTACATGTTTCAAGAGAATAATCTTCCCCCAAAGGATAAGAGCTTTCCTTTCCATCCCGCAAGCTTTTTTTGCACTCTTACCAATAACGACTCAAATAAACAAAGCATCATATGGCCCAAGTACAATGGCACTCCCAAATAAATACAAGGCCACGATCCTTCCACAAAGCCAGTCAAGTTCTTCAAATCTTCGTTCCTGGACAATGTGAAAGATGAAGAAAAGAATATAGACGATTTACTTGGACTCACCTCTTGTCCTGACATCTTCTCATACACCTTCAGATTTCGCATAGTGTTATGGATTGAATCTCTACCACCATTCAAAAATAACATGAGGCCATCGGCATATAACAGATGCGTAATTACTCTACCCCCAATCCGCTGAGACGGCTTTATTCTTCCCAATAAAAATTCTCAATGAAACAACTGAGACAATATCTCCTCCATCAAAATAAAAAGATAAGGCAATAACAGATCACCTTGACGTAAACCCTAGGAGGATCTGAAAAAACCCTTCAATGATAGATCGACACTTCTCAACCCAACCTCTTTAATACCTCCATAAAAGATCTCCAATTCACTCGATCATATGCTTTCACCATATCAATTTTAATCATTACCTTCCCACCTCTAGCTTTCCTATTCAGACCACTCACCATTTCCTGAGCAATGAATAAATGATAAAAAATGCTTCTACCTCACACAAAAGCCGCTTATTCTGGCAAAATGATCCCTTCTAAACTTGGAGCCACTCGATTTACCAACAGTTTTGATAAACTTTTATACACTACCCCACATAAACTGATTGTCCAAAACTAAGAAAAGGAAGCCGGCACTTCCACCTTTGGAATTGTTAGTTGCCCCAAAGAATGAAGACAGAGGAATACCTTCAAATAAATCACGTGCCATATCTAATAAATCATCCTTAACAAATTCCCAAGCCAAAATAAAAAAACTTGCAGAAAATTCGTCGGGCCCGGGACTACCATCCTGTAGAATGGACCAAAGAGACTACTAGAGCAAGCAAACCCATATCAGGCTCATCCCATTCCATTGCGTTTGCTATAAGCATTTTAGAAACAAATTTTACGGCCCCCACATGAATTGATTAAGCCGATTCAAGTACCTATCCACTCTCCAAAGCCATCCTATCAACATTCTGATTCTTCTTTTTAACTCTCATAGATATGTGAAAAAATGCCGAATTGGAGTCGCCTTCCGAAAGCCACTTAATACGTAACTTTTGACATCCCATAATTTCCTCTCGATGCAAATATTGAATGTGCCGTTGCTTGCAACTAAGCAACTCCTCTTCCACCTCCTGCGAATAATTTGAGATACCAGCCTGTTTGAACTCTCCCAGACTTGCTTCAATGGTCTTTAGTTCACCCTTAACTCTTCCGAAAACCTCAACATTCCGTTTTTTAAACTCTTTTTTGAGCCGTTTCAATTTTTTACTAACTCGCACCATAGCACATCCCTCCATTGGCTTGCACCATGAATTCCAAACTACCTCCAAAAAACCCTCATGTGTCCCCCACATGCGTTGAAACCTGAAAGGCCTTACACGTCTCCTACTCTCACACGCCATAGAAATCAACATCAACGCATGATCCAATGACGTTCTTGGTAAATACTCAATTCAGGCATCAGCAAAAACATCTATAAAATCGGTATTCACCAAGACCCTATCTAATCTGGCCCAAATACGCCAACCAACCTATCTCCCATTACACCATGACATCCTCTGGCCGTCAAAAGGAAGCTCTAACAAACTACAATCCTGGATACACACATTAAAATCTACCTTAGAGCGAGAAGCATGAAACAATCCTCCTACTTTTTCATCATCACTTCTAATAATATTAAAATCCCCCACCATCAACCATGGTCGTAACCCAGGATCAATCCCGTGCAAAGAAGTCCATGAAACTCGCCGATTAGTCTGAAAATAGCTTGCATATACTACCGTAACCAGAGTGCGCATCTCACCCCTAACAAACTAGCCTGACCGTCCCTGATCCGAACACGAAACAAATTCAAAATCCAGCCCTTCCTCCCAAAATAGCCAAACTTTACCTCCAACCTCAGCATTATTCACATAGTGTGGCAGTTTCATCCACTTTGCGCACCTACCACATTTATTTGAAACAAGAAATGGTTCTGAAATAGCCACCACTGAAGGATGGTATTTATTTAATAAACATCGAAGCCTACTCTTCGACGAAAGAAATTTCCTAATATTTCAAACTAAAAAATTCAACACCATTAATAAAATTTTTTCGAGCGTGTCACGCTATCAAGGACAACAATAGGCTGGTTTTTCTTGGTCCATTGTGGTTTTTTCTGAGAGATGTTCAACTTCGTATCAGATTCATAACATTTTCGAGCCATCTCCACACCACCTTGACCTAATTCATCTTCTGATAAAGAATGACCCAAGGAATTGTCCCCTTCTCTGCCTCACTCTCCACTCTCTGCCAAATGCAACAACTCAAACTCCATAGCTTCATCAATTATTTTAAGCGAACTTCAAGGGCTCAAAATGTCGTCACATAACTCTACTCGGTCCTCGCCATTAGCTTCCATTTTAGATTGTTCAAACCAATTTCCCCTGCTCATCTCAGTAGCCAACATTGGCCCTTCTGCCTCATTCAGTATGCCATCATTATTCCCAGCCATTCTCCTAGTAGATGGAACAGCAAAACGGACGGATGGACCCCCAGAAAGTCCCTCCATTTGAGGTTGAACATGATCACAAACCTGCCCACATCCATCTACGTAGAAGACCTTCGAAACTGCCATTGCCCCCTTCGAACAATGCTGTTTAATACATTCTAGCAACACCGCTCGTCTTGAAGGTTGCACTAAGACTACTTCTTCTGTTGGCTTCTCTGGTTCCCTCACCCCCACTAACTTCCAGACTTGTGCCGATTTCTCTTTGCCACCCTCACCATCATTCACTCGCATCTTTCCCTTCCGCTCCCTCTCAGTTCGATCACAATTATTCTCCTGGTACCCTTGTCTACGACAACTTGAATAATACAGAGGAAGAGATCCATAAACAACCTCTTGGAAATGGCTATTTGCCACCCCTGGGGGACCAATCTAGAATGAACGCCTCACTGGTTTAGAAACATCTATCTCTACACAAATTGCTACCTCTGGATGCATGACACATGCCGTCACATTATCTCGTTTTAGAAACCTTCCAAACCCACCCCCAATATTTCACAAAATAGAAACATGAAAAAAATTTGAAGGTAGCCCTGGCAACATCAACCAAATCGGAACTATTGGAGAATCCTCTTCTTCTCTGAAATCCGGCATCCAATGGAACACCTTGTAAGAGACACCCATCATATCTGAATTTCCCTTTGCCATCACCTGAATAAAATCCTCCTCATTTGCCAAACGAACCAAAACATTCCTAGGATTTCTGAGTTGGCCCACCACAGGAACTGATTTCAAACCCCACCGATTGCAAATGAAGCTATGAATATGGACTAGAGATGGTCGCCTACGGAGGATATAAAGTTTTAAGCCTTTCTTGGAGGACTCTAGAAAATAGGCACAATGAAAAAGACATAAGGTCATTAGGCCTAACTTAGTAAGAGCGGAGGTATTGGGCCCGACTTAGTTAGATTTATTTAGACTGTAACACTTAGTATCATTAATTATTAAGCATGGATTAGAGAAGCAAGCCATTAGTAATCCTATTAAAATCTTTAGAATCTTATGACATTTATGGGTGAATCCTTAGAAGCCCTAAAACAAGCTTTATAGGGACTTGGTAGGATAGCCTGGGCCTAAGTATGAGGAAGGCATAAGGCCTTTAGGCCAAGCTTGAGGTCTCTTTTAATCCCTCAAACTCTAGAAACAAGACCCCCTCTCATTCAAGCCCATGAGCCATTGATCCACACTCTTGGCCCTTTTAAGCCCACAAGGCCTAAAGCCATGTTTAGTTTTATTTCACTATTCAATTTGGAAGCCCAATGCACTATACCATAGGTGTTTTTAAGCCTATATCATACCCTAAATACCCAAATTACATTTCAAAAGTTGACTAAGGCCATTAATCAACATACATAATATTAGTGATATTTAAACCATGCTTTGAAACTTAATTTTATTTTTAATTTTATTACTATATTACATCATTCTTAGACCTTATTAATACCCTAGATAAACCTCCCCACATGTAATTAAGGGAAATTACATCAATTGGTTCAAATGTATCCCCTTTGAGTACATGGACTATTTTACCCTTAGGCCCAATATTTTTGTGCATTTTCCTCAATGGTAATATGGTCCTTAGACACTTCATGAGACCTCTTCAGACTCAAACCAAGCCTTGGATGAAATTGGTTTCACAAACCAAACCAAATAGCCAAAACCAAATTGCACCATTAGGCTAGTTGAATGGGGAACCAATTGGGTTGAGTTTTAACCAACCACCTACCTTGGTTGAGCCACCACACCTCGCCACCTCTAGTACCACACAATCCCCAAGAGGCCCCATGGCCATCATGAGCATTTGACTCAGTTTTCCCACCTAAAGACTTGATTATTGAAGGATTAATATTTTTAGCCATGATTAAGTATTGGCATGAACTTGCTTACCCAAGAATTGACATTTATAATACCATTAAGGATTGAAGTGATTTTTTTGTGCCTAAAGAGAATTTCATATGCATGCATTTATAGGGATCAATATTTCAAATCATACTTAGGCATCAACTAGAGTGCATGCCACAGGTTACTAGAGTGCATGCCACAGGTTGTGTATGTTTGACCCAGTTTCACTTTGAATTTTATAATTCTAAGGGTATAGACGGTTTTAGAATATGAAAAATATGAGGTCCATGAAGTTTGGTTGAATTTGAGGTTTGATTGCAAATAGTGAAAAATTTAGGGCCCTAGTAGTAATTTTTGATAGTTTAGGGGTATTTTTGTAAATACTCATTTTTGAACCTTTTGATTATGAATGTATTCCGTATTAGTACAAATCCTAACTTATTATGAATTTGATTTGAGCTGTTACAATATTTCCAAACTCAGGAAGTTTGTAAGTTAGCTTCTAACTTACTCTTAGATAATTTATTTATGATTCTTGTGTAAACGCCACATTCATATTCAATGTCATTTTAAGCATGAAACATCATATGATACATCACTGAGCATTTGATTACTTGTTAACATGACATGTGAGATTTTCACTATTTTTTAGCATATTGCATATAAGTGTCATTTTCACATGAAAGCTTACTACTATGTACATGTCAAGAAATACATTTTTTAAGCATAACATGAAAATAATTTTTGTCATGACCCCAAAGGTTAGGATGGGGAATTAACCTAGTGGAACTCCGCTGTCCACTCTGGAGTGTTTAAGAATGGAGTGAAAACCCCTGAATGATATGAAATGAAAATAAAAAGTTTCTCTTTATGATACTTTATGAAATGAGATGAAATTATATTTATGAAAGTATGCTAAGTATAAGTGTTTAAAGGTATATGTATGTAAAGGCCTTCTTTGGCGGCCCCTATTTATGCACCCAAAGTAATAGTTATATGCATGTGAATGTATGTTATATGTAGTAATTATTATCCTTATTTTCCATGAAATGAAATGTTGAGGTTTATGCTTGATGCTTTAAAATGATGTTTAAACGATGTGTGTTTAAATAAGGCTATGAAATGAGTTTGAAATGACGCTATGAAAGGATGTTTAAATGATGCCATGAAATGATGCAATGAAATGATGTTTATGATGATGTTTAGGCTTTTGCTTTGAAATGATGTTTACTAATGCGGTTTATTCTTATGCTTTTAAATGATGTTTATGAAAGAATGGACTAATGACTAAAAATAATGAAAATGAAAGGACTAAAATGAATGAATGAATGAAATGAAAGGAAATGACTGAATGCTTTAATGTATGAAAATACGTAACAACTATGACTGAATGAATGAATGATGGTACCAAAGGACTGAGTTGATTGCAATGCTGGGTAACTAGTACTGGTAGTGCACCTAGTGCTACCCCTGATTGAAAATTGAAAGGAATTCCCAATCTTTGGCCACATGCGGAATCCGGCCAAAATACTGTTAACTCCAAACACACAGGACGTAATAGTGTGTACCAGACAATGGAGAAGTGAAAAGAATAAATTGAATGTATGATGCTTTTAGTTTCTTTATGAATGAATGTTCAAGGTGTGGGAGCATTTTATGAAATGAAAACCCTTTTAAAGAAACACCTTGTAATGTTTTCAAAGGAAATGAATGTTTTAAGTGAAATATGTAGATGAATGATGAATGCATGAATGAAAACTTATGCTAGTATAATTTTACAGTATGAAATAATACTTACTGAGTATTCGACTCACTTTAGTTTATATATATAATATCCCTCCCCATCTCAGGGACAAAACATGGAAGAAGCGTCACGATAGACATGGCTCAAAGGAAGTATGACAGAAGCCTAGGCAGGTTTTTATGTAATGTATAAAAGTCATATTTTTGTAAAAGGTATTTTTATTTAACTTAATGATTTTCCGTTGGAAAACTCTCTCTTCAATTTATAAAGTATGTCTTAATTTAAAACGTAGAATCTTTTATATCTTGATAAGGAAAGAGAAAAAGTTATTTTAAAAGCGTTTGGTAATTCCTGTCTCATTTTCAAAGTTTTTTTTTTTCTAAAGTCCCACTACAAAGACGGGCGTTACATAAGTAATTAGGTTACATAATATATATTTAATTATAAAAGGTGCTATGCTTAAATTATTAACCAATATATGTATATATACACATTTATCAATGTATGAATGTTCTTTTAAAAAAAAGTATGAATGAGCTTCAATTGAGTCAAGTTAACAAGTGGACTCTAGCATAAATGAGGGGGTTTTAACGAGCCTTAACCAAGTCGAATCGAGTTTAATCAGGTGTATATCATTTACTAATAGTACGGGTGTCTGCTATCACGGGTGAGTTTTTTTTTTTAACAAGTCGAGTTCGATTGAAGTTTAATTGAGCAAGTACAGTGTGGGCTAGCTATCGATAAACTGGTTCATTTACATCCTATGTGAATATAGCAAACCGATCATACTACGACTATGATATGAGAGTTACTAAGTAGGCTATGCTAAGAGATTGTTCAAACTGTAAGGGAAGAGGGAGGTAGCCATATAAAAGAGACTAGTCTCATTTGTTTTCACAACTCATCTCAATTCATCTCATCTATTTATTACAATTTTCTCAAATCTCCACATAAAATAAAATAAAAAATTCAACATTTTCAAATCCCAAAACAAAAATAATAATAAAAAATATATATTCTAACATCCTTTTCAATAAGATATTAAAGATGATAATGCTACCTACTCAACCCATAACAAAACCAAACAACACATACAACAGCTACAAGCACAAGGAAACTATTGATTTACTTTTTTAATTTGAGGTGTATGTGCAAATCTTAATGTTATTCGATATACAATCTTCATCATTGACATGAATTACTGGGATCAGAGGTGTACGACGTCGGAGAAGATGCCATGACTAGCAAGTAGAGATCCAAATCAACGGCTAGCACGTTCATGTGGATGATGAAGTTTCAAGTTTTTGAGACCAAATTAAGTCCATTGGCTTAACGGGAAAATGCTGATCTTCTTTTTTGTGATTTTTTTCTTTCTATTTTTTTAATGAAGGTTTTGTACGATAATTTAGCAGATTTTTGGGTGTTATTTTGTATGATAATTCGCAATTTGTTCTATGAAATTTTAATTTTTATTCCCTTTTAAAATCAATAGAATTATACCACCTGCTCTCCCGTGGTATGAAAAAAAGTTGAAAATCTGACTTTTCTTAAAAATGGTTGAAAATTTATCTTTTTTGGGTTTTCTTTTCTCTACGGCCATCTCTCTTTGTGATATTTCTCTCTCCTTTGGAGAGACCCAATTTGTTATTAATTTAAAAACAATTCTATTCTTTTGAGAATTTTTTTGTATTTTATTTTTTATAGCCAACTCTCACTGTACTAATCAAACATAGAGATTGTTTTATTTTATCTCATTTTAATTTATCATTATAATTTTTTTAAATTTTCATATAAAATATAATAAACAATTTAATTTTTTTAAAATATTATAATAATATTTTATTCAATTCATCTAAAATCGTTTTATCTCATTATCTAAATGATCTATTAAGTCTTCATGGTTCACTTTGAAAGTCTACCATGGTCAAATTGTACTTTCTTAGGAAAAATGTCAAACCGTACTTGTCCATTTCACCCAAATATGAATTTGAAAACTTCCGTGGTATTTTTCCATTGCTTTGGTATAAAAAAATTGCTTCAACAAGTCTTAGTCTTTTTAATCATTAGTATAACAAGTTTGCAATGAATAGGCTTTAAAATATTTATTAATACTGAGTTTGTTTTTGTCAATATGGAACCTAGATAAGTATTTAATATGGTGTTTATTTATTTCTCTTTTTATTGAATTCTTCAGTTTATAACATAAACAGTTGAAGAGGATTTCAGTTGAAAGAATGAAAGGAAGAAACATAATTAATAACGCACTACAAAAAAAATTAGGAATTATTGGCATTTATATTATTGGCGGTTGTTTATGCACCGGTCAAATTATATTATTGTCGGTACTTAATTTTTATACTGCTAAATAAATGAATTTTCTGACATTTATATTGTTACACTGGTAATAATATATAGCTTTGGTGGTGTTTTAAAAAAAGCCAGAAATATATCTATTATACGCCAGTAAATAAGTTGTTTCCCGTCGTTTATATTATTACGCCGGTAATAATATACAGCTTTTGCAACGTTTATAAAAACGTCGATAGTCAATCAAGTTTATGCTAGCAAATGATTGAGTTTTTCGGCGTTTATATTGTTACGCTGGAAATAGTATGTAGCTTTTTTGGAGTTTAACAAAACGCCGGCACTTGTTCAATTTTAAACTGGTAAATTATTGTGTTTTCTGGTGATTATTTTGTTTAAAAAAAGGCCTACAATTGATCAATTTTACACTGGTAAATTAGTCAATTTTCCTGTGTTTATATTGTTACACCAATAATAATATATAGCTTTGGTGACATTTAAAAAAATGCCGAGAATTGATCAATTTTACGCTGATAATTAAAAAGAATTAAAAAACTTATTTAAATGATACAAAGAAAAAAATACTTAAGTTCTTACCAAAAAATGAGAGAATTAGATTTTTGAAGGGAAAGTAGTATATATCAAACTAACAAATTTGCAAAAACCCATCCCTTAACATATAGCCGAACTTATAGCCCGTACATATAGCCAAACATATAGCCTGTACTCCCTTCAGGAATATTGCTACATATAACCAAATGCATTTGAGGCATTTTCCTCAGGGTTTAATGCATTTGAGGCACTTCAGTAGTTCCCAAAATAGTTCTCTATGAACACATTTTCATCGTATGGAATTGTTGAGGCATTATTAGAGATATTGTTTGTATTGAATTGTGGCATCATGTAATTGGTAATTTCTAACTGAAACCAACTTTGGATATCTTGTGGGTGAGAAAGTCTTCCGTAGCACTTTTTATTAGGGTTTGCATTGACAGAACCATCGAGAAAGCTGTTTTGAGTTACTTGTAATTCCTTCAAAGATACTAGTTGAGTTTGTAGATTTACAACCTGCAGCACTTTCATTAGAGTTTCAATCATTATATATAAAAAGAGAAAGTCAAAGGGTGAAAACCTATTGCTGAAGAGCAAAAATATGTAAAACAATGCCCTAAATAGGATCTTGAAACCAAGCCTGCGCTTCATATGAGATTGTGACAGCCGCTTCACAAAGATCACTCATCGGGTAGTGAGCAATGAGCTTCGATACATTACTTGCGCCGAAAACCCTATGAATGGCGGAGAAATAGGTAGCTCCCTGTTCATGGCAGAAATAAGGAGCAAAAACACATTCCCTAACACATTTCCTTCTCAGGAATTTGCAAGCTCCACAAGGATAACCCAAACTAGTCATCTTGATGGTCGATTTTGGTCACCGCCGGGGGGGGGGGGCTTAAAGTAGCTGGAGTNGAGTCCCCCCTGGATCAGCTCTCACAGAGCCTTGAATGCTCTAGGCTTCTATATGAGAGACCATTTTCACTCTACATTTCTCACAATTCTCTCAATTTCCCACAATCTCTCAAATGGCCAAGCAACATTTTTCCAATAATATTCTTGATTTGAATTATGATTTGAACCAGGAATCATTTACGTATCAACCCTTAATCTTCTGTCCTGATGCCATGAACGCCATGATAGGGGCATAGATTCATTTTTCTAGCAAGAGCAATGCTAAGGTTGATTCAGGATCGAGAATGCTCGGTGCTCAATATTAGGGGTGGCAATATGTGACACGACTCGTTAACCCAACACGAATACGACACGATAAAAGCGGGTTAGGGTTTAGCCTTAATGGGTTCGGGTCAAAACGGGTTGACACATTAAGACACGATTGCTTAACGGGTTGATAACGGGTCAACCCATTTTGACCTGTTATAACCCGTTATGACTCATTAAGAAAGTTAAAATTATAATTACACCCTTCTACCTAAAAATTAAATTGTTGAAATTTTAATTTCAATTTTTTTATTGCTTGGATTGTAATTTTGGACTTGTAGTTAGTTTTATATTTTTTTATAGATATTGTGATTTTAACATTTATATAAAATTATGCCAAACTTAACGAGGTCAAACTGCTTAATTTCGGATCTATTCAACCCATTTACATAAAAGGGTCAAAACGGGTTGACACAACACGATCCGTTATGTTAATGGGTCGTGTTAGGGTTTGAGATTTTGACACGATAAGCTTAACGGGTCGGGTTAGGATTGACCTATCTATTAATTATATAAAAGCCAAGTTGAAAGATGATGACCTATCATTCAGCCCTCACTAATAGGGTCAAAGTGTAACTGCAATGCACGAAGCGGCTTAATTTATTAGCCAAAATGGACCTACTTCTTCAACTTCAGACGGTTACCAAAATCTTGGTCAAAATTAGGCACCTCTTCACAACGATCATCCAAATCGTATCGTTGCCAGGACGGTCTCAGAGGATATTGCAAAACATATAGCTGAAAACAAGTTTTACAAAAATAAAAAATAAAACACCCACAAACACGAATGAAGTATTGAGAATAAGTGGAAATAAAAGGTGAGAAGAGTTAAAAGAAATTTGCAATAGTAGGCCGACCTTCGTGTCGTCATCCATGGGGGGATTGAAGAAGACGTCGATTTTGCGGACAACTGCATCTTCCTCCATGGCATCATCTTCCATCGATTCTTCCTTGGCTTTTGATAGGGTTTCGTCCTCCATCTTCACATCGCCATTAGAAGCCAAAGCCGAGGCCGGGGCTTCCGCCATTGACATCTTTGCTTCTTCATCTTCCTTTTTATTCAGAATTACGGCACCGAATTCCCGGGACTCTTGAGGCTTAGGTTGGGTGTTCGGTTTCAATTTGGGCTTGGATTTCGGCGCAAATCTTGAAGTCCGAGATGGAACCTGGCTCGGCGCGTCTATCTCTATCTGGTCGAATACATGAGTATTAGTCGCTAGAAAGTCAAAATCTCCGTTTGTCCCCACGACTCTATCTCTATCGCGTCGAATACGTGAGTAGCAGTCGCTCCAGAAATCAGTGAGGTTTAGGAAAGAGCAGAGTAGCATTTGTTGAGACGTGCTCCAGTAAAGCTCTTTTTAACCAAGCACTTACGTAGTTTTTTTTTTTGTTTTTTACAAAACACTCGCACAGTTTTAAGTTGCTTTTTCTTTCAAAATCTATCTATTTAACTATATAAAAGTCTTTACTTCCTGACTTGGCATGTGTACTGACCAATATTTAATTATATAAAAGAAAACCGCATGTATAAAACCATTTTTCGATTTTACAGTTGATTCGTGCCGCATTACTTGGGTACTCAAACATCAACCAAGATCATTTATGAAGTGGTGGGAAATGGAACCGGGTGCTGCATAAAGGAAATTGACAATCACACAAATGAGCAAGCGATGCTTCAAACCAACTCTCCAGTACTGTAAGTTACCGTCATGCCCATATGATTCAATAGTAGTTTTTATCACCATTTTTCAAATAGTCAAGCGGTGTAAAAGATGAGAATAGTAGTTCTTTTTGTGTCGGTTTTCTAAGAGCTTCAAGATTGTTATGTGGTGGGGTTTCTCTACTTAAGTCAAATTGTTTAATTTTAGATGAGAATTTTGCAAATAATGGCTTTTATTTCTTATAGGCGGATCTCAACTCAATGTGCGTGAGCTTTGGTCCACAAAACCAAATGCATTTCGGAAAACCCCGAAACTGATAATAAAAAAGAAATCGAACCAAGCGGAAGTAATGGCAGGCTATTTGTTCGTGTTGAGTACCGGTATATCATTTCTAGACTTCAATCTATGTGAAATTTGATGTCTATATATTTATATTGCATATGAATACGGACCGGGTTATAAAAAGTCTTTATTTTCTTTGTTTTTTGTTGGCTTTATATGATGGAATGTGTTTTTTAAATCCTGTTAAAATCTATACATAAATTACACTATTTTTACTCTCTTCTGTTTATATTCAGTGAGAATTTAAAAGTAATCTTAAAACTATTTATAGATTATTAAAAGTGTAGTTTTGTGTTTGTAGTAATCTTAAACTGTCTTATAAGCCGTTTTGAATTTTCTCACTTTAAAATCCAGTGTCTCTCTAAATTTCTCTCCCTCATACACAACAATCTGCGCATGCGCGCGTTATAGGCTAGAATAGTATAATATACATGTATTGACACGACACGAACACGACTCGTTAACACGATTTGACACCCCTACTCATTATGCTGCCTCTATTACAACCACGTCCCAGAGGTTACTGTCATGGGTGAGTGAGTCTGATCAACTTAAAAATCAAATTTCTGAGTTGCAACAAAGGCTTGCTAATAAACGTAGAAAAAATAAATTATTAAAACAAGGAAATAAAGAGTTGAAGAAATGTGTGGACTGGTACGCTCAAAACCTGCAACCATGAATAACGGAGCTAGAACAAGTGAAAGAACAAATACAAAGCCATCATCAGTAGTTAACAGCAGAAGTTCACCATTCACGAGAAACATAGAGATAGTCTGCTGTAATTTAGACTTGTAATTTTTTAGACTTTTGGACTTGTAATTTAGACTTGGAATTTGTTGGACTTTTAGACTTCTAATTTAGACCTTTGGACTAATTTTTTTTCTTTTTATTGTAATTTTTTTTTCACTATAACTAATACTAATATATATCTATCCCAAATTCCCAATTGAAAATTTTAACCATAAATATTATCTCAATTAAGGAAAGTTGCAAATATCAATAAACTAAAATATTAATATAATTTGAGATTCTTCACTTATAATCTCCTCAATTCTCGCCCTCGTCGTTCTCTTCCTCTTCTTCATCTTCCTCTTCATCATTCCCCTCTTCTTCATCTTTCTCTTCCTCTTCATTCTCTATTTGATTTTTTCTTAGAACCTGAATATAAATTCAAATGAGGGTCCAAAAATTCCAAAGTAAGGTTAATTGATATCAACTAAATATATGTGAGGTGCTCACCTGTGCATGCACAAATGTGTTTACTAAATTTCGCAATTCAGTTAATTCGTTTCGTATTTTATCAAGCTCTTCCTTGGATATACCATCTTCTGCTTAGAAGTTGGTCCTTCTAGGGGTTGGGCCAAACCCCAAACCGCACACACGTCCAAGCTGTTCTGGGCCCATAACTTTAAAATAAACATCAACTAATGCCCAAGCCATGGTTCCTCCAGACCCCATTTCTATGGAACTTGTGTCCTGTGTCAAAAGTTCCTCTATCTCAACTTGTAATAGATAACAAAAAATACACATTCTTCATCTTATAAATCCATTAAAATCAAAAGTAATAAATTTGGAAATAAACATACCACTTTCTTCCCTGTCTCATCATTGTAGTGGGTGCCATCATTTCTCTTATGGGTCGTGACAAACAATTGGACTCTACTTGGCAATGTCCCAGTTGACTTTTTGTGTGTCCAATATTCTAGATTAAACACATATATTGAAAACAAAGAACTAACATATATTCAACAGTAAATAAATACTAATTAAATAAATACCGCATCATGGGCATATCTTGCATAACTTTTTGATCCTCAGTTGTGAACAACCACTTGCTTCTTACGACACTCATTATTTTTATTACATTTTGACTACAACATCACAAAGATTATGAGAATTATGATTAAAATAATTAGTTGGTTGACTTTCTAAATCTATAAGAGAAATGTGTGCGTTGTTACCATATATTCTAGATCGAACCAAAGATTGGCCAACTCCGCTAGTTGCGATAAGTCTACCATATCGGGAGTTGCCTTTGCCACAACTTGTGCTACAGAGGTGTCCTTCTCATGAAGTAACTTTTTCTTCAATTCGTGCTTGTAGTATTTCCATTTCTTCCCTAGGTCCTTCAGTATCCATTTTTTGAATACGTCCAATTTGATATCGGGGACTTTAAACTTGCCCTACAGTCAAAATAAATTTACACAAGTATATGTCTTGATTTCTAACAAAATTTTCAAAATATACCTATTTAATTGATAATAATGGTTTAATACAAGTTCTATACCATTATAAGATCTCACGCTTCCTCCTTTATGGTTTTAGGCACCAACCTCCAATCCTTGTAAATTATTGAAACCAACTTATTAGTTCTCGTTATCAGGCCACCAAACCTTACCACATTTGAGTCTTGCTTTTTGATGGGTTGATCAAGATTATTGAGCTCCATATTAATTTGCTCCCCTTCAGGAAGATGCCAAATGTCATGAATTGAGTGCAATGGTCTCTTTATTCTACCTCCATTACTATTTGCAAAAATGGATTTAGTGACATTGTTAATGTGCATTCATAGTGAAATAAATAAGAAGTAAGAAAAACAAAAACATACCAACAATGACAACAAAGCGATCTCCAATGTCGGAATACAAGTTGACATTTTCTGCTTCCGAACGTGTTTCTATTGGTACAGATGTGCATGGCTGGATCTCTTTGATGATCTCTATATATGTGAATAGTTGGCCTTCCATTTGTATCAATGTAGAAGGTTGGGTACCTGTCTGAGAAGATACTGATGGCTGGGAAAGACAATCTACAAAAGGTGATGACTCCACCATCCTAGCAATGGAAAGGGGTGGCCCATCGATAAATGGTAATGAATGGGCCGCCATTTCAAGGGATGGTATGATTGCGTCTCACAATGGACAACTGGTATTGAAGTAGATTGTCTTCGCAAGTGTGGTCTGATAGTCTTTGCCTTCTTTTTTGGACCCATTTTACCTATACAAAAATAGGTTTACATATATGCAAATCAATAGAATTATGAATATCAATAGAGATATCATGTAAAAAAGTCAAAATATATATTTCTTACTCACACTATTGTGGAGCTTCGATCATCATTCCATCTATGTCATTAATCATCCACATAACATCCTCAATAGCAGGATCAATAGCTTCATCGTTGTAAGTGTTACAATGTTCGTTGACTAAATATTCATCTTCATCGTCGTCAATCACTTCCTCTTCACCAGTGTCATACACGTCTCTAGGTTTTATCTTAACGAAGACAACCCAATTTGGGCATCTTTCATCTACAACATAATATACTAAAGATACTTGGGAAGATAAAACAAAAGGATCATCAATTATCCAATTATCAGTGTATACTAAATGAGAAAAATTTACAAGACTAAACCCAAACTCGTCCTCCTTGAAGCTTGATACAATGTGAAACATTTGAAGAATAACCATCCAGTACTTTCACATTTTTTATAACCTTCAACAAGTTTCTTTCTCTTTACTGCTCATTGTAAAAATGGCTGGAGGCAAATATGTCTTGTTTACAGCTGTGATAACTGGATGAAGTTGTGGTCTCAAATCCATCTTTTGTAAGTCAAGGTGTGCCTGTATGCCATCTTTTCATTTCGTATCAATATTTAATAGTGTGCCAACAATATTTTTCACCAACTTTTTTTCAATGTGCATCACATCAAGATTATGATACAATAAATGACCTTTCCAGTAAGGAAAACTAAAGAAAATACTACGTTTCTTCTATGAGTATTCCTTAACATTAGGGGTGTAAAAAAAAACAGGTGAACCGATAAACTGGATTGGACCGGACCAAACCGGTACTGAGTTTGGTTCGGTCCGATATCGGTTTTATTTTTCTTAAAAGCGATCAAAATCGGTCCGGTTTCAATTTTTGTTTTTCTAAAACTAGACTGGACCGAACTGGACCGGTTCATATATATTAGAATTTTTTATACTGTATATAATTTATATATAATTATATATAAAATAGTTTTATATTATATGATGAATTACTAATTAATATAATATTAAATTTTAAAATCTTATATCACTATAGTCTATTGTATAAATAGCAAAAACCATACCCTCTCTCTCTAGAAGCTCTCGCGTCTGGTCACAGCTGGGGGGAGGGGGAGCTTCGGCTCCCTCTTCCCTTTCCTCCCCTCCCTCTCTAACGTCGACCCTATGTCTCCGACGGCATCTTTTGGTTTTTATGGTTTTTTTCTGGTTTCCTTCGGCCGAATAAGGGGGTCTCCGATCTCCTACACGCGCCCCACCATGAGCTTTTAATGCTGCCGATCTGCTTAACCTCCTAATGTGGCCTCCTCCGGAGCGGCGCGTAGCACGCGCGAGTCGAAGATTTCAGAGCTCGTCGGTGCGTGGGTCTCACGCGCCACCAAGGAACCCTCTGACGCTGTAACGCGTGGCAGTTCCTGAGCAAACATCTCTGGATCTTCATAGCTCGACCATCGGTTTCCCTCCAATAGCTGTTTTTGTGCACTGCTTTTTCGTTTTACAGTGTTTTCACAATGTAATTTTCTTTATGTCTTGTTTTATTTTGTAGTTATTTAAGATCCCAAAATATTGTCCCATTCGGACTAGGTCCAGAATGGAGTTTCTCCCCCCTCCGCGTAGGCAGAGTTGGCGGGGGTATTCCCACTCCATATCCCGATTAGTCGGATATGGAGTTTTGTTTAGTGGGTTACTATTACCTCTGTCTTGGATAGAGGTGTACTATCTGTTAGACTTAGGTCTTTAGAGATGGGCTAGACTAGACCATGCTAGTCACGGTTGTGTGCTGGGAAGCTGTTAATGTTTGTAATTGGCTTGTTTAAGTCAATCTTGTACGTCCTTTTTAATGAATGGAACGAGATCTACTATTTCAAAAAAAAAAATTACTATATCACTATATATTATAATATATCACTATAGTATATAATTCAATTATAATATATATTATAATATACTACAATATATTATCACTATAGTATTATATACTATAATATACATATTATATAATATATAATATTAAAACAGAAAAATCAAACCGAACTGGACCGGAACTGGTAAAACCTGAAGTACCAGTTTAGGGGGTAACCGGTGCAGAATCGATTCTTGAAAATATAAAATTGGTGCATACCGGTTTGGTCTCAAATTTTGTTCAAAACCGAACTGGTTACACCCCTACTTAACATTAGTGGACCCTTCACAACTCTATTTCTTTTACGATTTGTTCTATCATTGCATCCTTCATGATCATCTAATTGTTTCAAAATTTCAGCAGGTGTTGGCATAGTAGGTGGAGAATCAATTTCTGTTGTACCATCAAATGTTCTTGTCATCATTCTCCACCTATGATTTCTTGGAAAGAATTGTTTATGCCCCATATAGGAATTTTTTTTTCCATGTTTCAGCCATCTAGATCGTGTATTACCCATACAATAAGGACATGCTAAACGACTTTTCGTACTCCATCAAGACAAATCACCATATGCAGGAAAATCATTTATGTCCGCATTAAAGCTGTGTGCATTGTAAATTTCTCTCTAGAGCAAACATCATAGGTTGGTGCTCCAACCTCCCATAATTCCATTAATTCTAATATTAAAGGCTCTAAGTATACATCTATATTCATTGAAGGTGATGATGGTCCTGGTATAATCGATGATAGCATGGAAGTTGATCGTTTCATGCACATCCAAGGAGGTAAATTGTAAGGTACCAACATAACCGGCCATGTGCTATATAGGAAATGCTCATATTACCAAGAGGATTAAAGCCATCTGCAGATCAACCAAGCTTAACATTAAGGGGGTCAGAACCAAACTCATCATGTTGTGAATCAAACGTCTTCCAAGCCAAACCATATGCTGGATGCCTTAGTACCCTATCATTTGTGCGGCCTATAGCATGCCATTTCATTTGTAAAGAAGTCTTCGATGACATAAAAACCTTTGCAACCTTGGTTTTAATGGAAAGCACCGTAATAATTTCACTGGACTTCTTTTACCTTTTCTAGACCTTTCATCCATAGACTATTTTTACTTCTACTTTGACGCTCCGGATACCACGCATGTTTCCAGATTCTGATTGTCCTTTCAAAATAACATACAACCATTGGGACATACTAAGATCTTCTCGTATCCAAGCCCTAACTCACTCATGTACTTCTTCGCCTCGTATGTATTTTTAGGCAATGATGCTCCTGGTGGGAGCAACTCATTCACAAATTCAAGCAGTTCTGTAAATATGTTATTACTAAATCCACCCAAACACTTCATATTCCAGAGACGTACAATAGCACCAAACTTAGTGTGATGCCCCCAGATTCCGCTTGGGATCAGATGGACATCCGAAACGTCGGGACATGCAACACAAGGTTACCTGCCCCCGTTCATGACATATAAGATGCAATATTCCTAACATGCATCTAGCATTATGCAATATTCACAGCGGATAATTTTTTTTTTGAGCAATAATATGCACCAAACTTATAATATCCCAAATAGTTAAAACATAACCCATGCATACTTAAAAAGATAAACATTCACGATTACAGTACGGTTCTCAGCAGACTGTAATCTCAAAACAAAGGACACCTGACTCCATAATTACATTGCCAAAATACACTATCGGGCAAGTTCGCTGAGTAACTCGCGTAACTCAACTAACAATGCTGGAATACTATCCAAAGACCTAACTATAGAGGCTGCAAACTCCGCGTTGCGTCTAGTCAACCTCCTCCAATCTGCCAATGCCTGCTCCCTGCTCTGATCTTGACATATCGCCTACCATTCGAGGGGAATGGTAGTTGGGACTACCACGGTGAGATTTGATTACAAATCTCAGCAAGTTAACAAGAAACTTCCTCACAGGTTAATGATGCATGCATGATAGTAAAATCATGAATGCATAATCAAAATCAATAATAGCATAGCATAACTTGACATAACATGGCGTGAAATAATAAGCATAACATGACTTAACAGAATATGGTATGAGCTGATATAACTTGAACTGAAACTAAAACTTAACTTGACATGACATAGCATGTACGTAAACTTAAAACACAACATGGACTAGCAACATAGTATGAACGTGAACTTGAAACATAACATAGACTTGAAACATAGCATGAACGTGAACATACATAATTTGAACATGAACTTGAATATAACATGAACCTGAACACAATATAACATAAACGTGAACTTGAAACATAATGTGAACGTGAGCATGAACGTAAACATAACCTGACATGAACGTGAGCATGAAATATAATATGGACTTGAAACATAGCATGAATGTGAACATACATAACATGAACGTGAACTTGAACATGAAATGAACCTGAACATATCATGAAATAAGCGTGAACTTGAAACATAGCATAAAATTGAACTTGAATTCTTTACTTAACATGAACTTGAACTTGAATTCTGACAATCAAAATGATTTCGCCAGTCGTTTCGTCAGGAATAGTGAACAATCAGAATGATTCCGCCCAACATATTCCTTCAGAGATACTCAGACAATCAGAATGATTCCATCATGAGTGTTTTAAATCACGTACCCTAGCAATCAAAATGATTACACCAGGAGTACCTAGTAATACTTTGACAATCAGAATGATTACGCTAGGAGTATTTGCATAACTGAACTTGAACTGGATTCTTTACTTAACATGAACATGAACTTGAATTCTGACAATCAAATGATTCCGCCAGTTGTTTCGTCTGGAATAGTGAACAATCAGAATGATTCCGTCTAACATATTCCGTCAGAGATACTCAGACAATCAGAATGATTCCATCATGAGTATTTTAAATGAGATACCCTAACAATCAGAATGATTACGCTAGAAGTATCTGCATAACTGAACTTGAGCTTACTCAAAAGATATGACTTACTTGAGATAGTAACATTTCGTAATATGACATAACATGTAGCAGAGAACATACTTAACATGACATGCTTGCAATAGTGAGTGCTACATGACATGACATACATGTAACAGATGGCATACTTAACTTAACATGACATACTTGTAATGTATAGCAATACATAACAGAATATCTTATGTAATAGATAAGTATTTCATGACAAACTAATTCGTGTAACAAACAAACATGTAATGACATGGCATGGCATGGCATATATAACAACATACGAATATAATTGTAGTTCCCTTACCCATCACACATACACGGTAA
Organism: Pterocarya stenoptera; assembly: GCA_003123785.1. Classification (NCBI taxonomy): domain Eukaryota; kingdom Viridiplantae; phylum Streptophyta; class Magnoliopsida; order Fagales; family Juglandaceae; genus Pterocarya; species Pterocarya stenoptera. The sequence goes on along the minus strand of QEOT01001673.1, from coordinate 15,686 downwards.
ACTGATAGTAAGTTAAGAGCTAACTTACCTCGATCGTCGCGTGCTATGAGAATAAAGCGCGAAACACGAGGAACTGTAAGAGGGTATTCTAAAAGAGAGACAACTTAGAGTAAAATTACTATTTTACCCTCTACATGTGGGAAAATGACCATTTTACCCCTAACTTAAGGATTTCACATCCTAAGTCCAAAAATTACCAAACTTTACATTCCTCATGTAAATTTTGTCTTAAACTCAAATATCAACTCAGAAAAAATTAAAATAAAACACAACTATTAAAAGTCTATAGGTCTAAAACTTACATAGGCTATATATTCCCTTGATTTGTTGCAATTCCTTCAAATTTTAAAAACTCAAGATCAAACCAAATTTTTGCAACAAATATCTTTCCATCCTAAGTTTAAAACACACTTAAAATATCCATTAAGAAAAAGCTAATTATCAACATCAAACTTTTTGTAAAGAGATCCAAACTTTTTAATAAAAGTAAACCCTTAAATCACAAATTTTAACCTTAATAAAAATATCTGCAAGAATTCCAAAAAAAATCAAATCTTACTTCTAACATATTCAAAATATCATCCTAAGATAAACCATATCTTAAATCATCAAGCAAAAGTCATCAAAATCACAAAACAACACTTGGAATTCTTGGTTTTACACTTAGTCTAAAAACAGAAACTTTTCTCTAAACTAGCTTGATAAATCTCTTACTCCATGGCTTGAAGACATGTGATCTTCAAACTAAAACATCACATGGTTTAAAAATGTGTCTTAAAGAAGATCCAACCATAAAACTTGAAATCACATGGCTAAAACTCAATAAAACATGGATCTAACCCAACAACATCAAATCTTAGGCCTAACCAAAATCCTCTTGCATAGAAAACTCATATCTTTGGAACTAATACTAAATATCTTCAAAATAACATCCTAAAATGTAAATAAGAGACTTAGAATCATCACATAAAAATATCAAAGCCTTTGGAGTAAGATTAAACCACGAAATATTCAAACTTTCCCAAAACAGAAACTGTTTTTCCACTTCCAGTTTTCAAGTTTCTAGATCTAAGGAAATCTATCATCAAAAGCTTTAGTCATGCAATAAAACCTCAATTACCATTCATAAACACATTCTAAAAACACTCCATAAACTTTTTGGACCAAGATATATCCATTAGCTTGATCAAAAACTCCAAAACATAACATACTCTCCAGTTTCACGCCCAGAATGACCTTGCCATGGTTAAAAATACTTTTGACTGATCACATGAGCATGGAATGAAACAAATAATATATCCACGGAAACTAGACTCAAAGAAAAACAACTTTTATGAAGGAGTAATGAAGCAAAAATACTTAAAAAGGGTCGAAAAATGCCACGCAAAACGGCCCCGAAATCTACCTGAGAGAGCGTTTTTGAGTTTCTCTCTAAGAACGAGGTGAAAAGTGATGAAATGAAACAAAGGGTGCCTTGCTCGCCTCTAGACATCTGAAGGGTGAGGTATGGGCTTGAATGACCATTGATTAGAGGTGGCTATGTGACATAAAGTGGAGGGGGAGTGGGCTGCTGCAGCTACCTTCTAGAAGGGGTGTGATGAGGTGGTTCAATCTCTCACATCAAGGAACTATTTGGGGCCGCCAAGGCCAGTGGATGGCCTGCAAAAAGGGGGAGGAAAAACCTCTTCAAGAAGCTTTGCCAAGGTGGCCAAATTCGTGGGTCTTGGTGGGCCTTAACCAAGTGGGCTTTAATTTGGGGTTTAAATGGGGTTTGGTTAGGGTTTGAGATGCTATCAAGCCCAAATCTAATTTTTCTTGGCCCAATCAAATTCCAAGGTTTAAAAGGTTGGATAATTATGTCATAACAAGAATTTGAGGAATTAATAGCATGTGGAAGTGATTTAATCAAGTGATTAAACACAATGCTAGAAATCGGATAAAAAAGGGTTTTGTGCACCCTTCATATAATGGCTCATCAGCATCTTTCAACATATTGTAAAATTTATTAACTCTCTCGCTAGAACCTTATTGATTTTTTTATTGCACTCCAGCTAATTCTACAACTACCACACCTATTTCAGGCTTAATACCTTCAACTATTTCAGGATCAAACATAAGGAAAACCTCATGTAACATGGTTGTCATCCCACTAGAGCCTTTATTTATTTGCTCACTATTGTTTTGGGCATTAGTAGCATGGTAAGATGCCTTTTCTCACCATGAGCATGCCAAATAGTGTAACCTTGGAAAAATCCATAGCTAATCAAATGATCATATAATATATTAGGCATGAACATCATACGTAATCCACATTTTCTACATGGGCAACAGATCGAGGAATCTGTAGGACAATTCTCACATGCAAACTTCAAAATCTCCTTGACACCATCGAAATACTCTTTTGTATGTCGAGGTCCTTTTATCCAACTTTATTCCATAGTTTAACTATATTTGAAATATGAAAATAGAACTGAATGAGAATGCAAGATCATTAATAACTTAAAACATAGTATGGAAAATCATATTGAATGAGAATGCAAGATCATAAATATTATAAAAAATCTAAATTTGTCTCGAATAATTGATATTTTTATTTTATCTCATGATGATATATTATAATTGATATATTATCTAAAATCTAAATTTGTCTCGAATGGTAATGGAAGATGCCGTATGGTCTATTAATGTACAAAGCATTCAAGTGCAATGATTTAGATTAAAGCAGAAAAATTCACAACAGCAACATAATCTTTGCCAACTTACTATAAAAATTAGTCATGAAAAACTCCTATATTAAAATAGGTTTACTTCCTTTAATTAACAATATTATTAAAATATTATCTACACAAATATAAATTTTTTAGACTTAAGACAAATTAAGTCCATCACAAAACTAAGGCCAACTTAAAAACAAGTTCATTTAGAACTGAATAGTTCGAATTTACAAATATAAGCATTTTTTAAATGATGATTCACCCAAAGAGGAAAAACAACTTGGCTAGAAATCGCTGTGCAGGTGGGGAAACTCGTCCACAAAAGAACTCTAAAAAATAAATGATTAAAAGTGATAAAGAAATGAATGATAAAATAACTCTAAAAAATGATTTAAAGGGATAAAGAAGTGAACAACAAAAGATGCCGTTATTTTAATTAGTGGTGGCGTTTAGATAAATGCCGTTAATATATTTAATGTGTCACCAATGTAATATTGGTGGCATTTAAATAAATGCCACCAATTTATATGATACTCCGGCACCATATTAGTAGCAGCGTTTATTGTAATGCCGCTAACTGTTTTAGTCATGGTGTTTAGATAAACGCCGTTAATATATTTAATGTGTCACCAACATACTATTAGCGGCATTTAAATAAATGCCGCCAATTTATATAATGAGCCAGCAAAGTACTAACAGCGACGTTTATTATAACACCGCTATTATATGCAATGAGATGGCAACGAATTAATGGCAGTGTTTTGATAAATGCAATTAAATTAGAAAAGCTCATGGCATTTTAAGAAATACCGCTAAATTGTAAACAAACGCAGCTAATGAGATTTTCAAGTACCGACGTTTGTCAAATGTCGTTATTGAAAAATAGCGACCACCTACTAGTGGCGGATGGTTACGCCGGTAAAAAATCGCTGCTAAACATTTAGCGGCATCTTTTTGGATAGGTGCCGGCGCTTATCAAACGCGGGTAAAAATTAGTTTTTTTGTAGTGACGTTTCATTCTCAGACAATAAACTTCTTAGAATTAAATTATATATATATTTATATATCTGCTATTTCAAATTTTCATTTAATTATTATTTAAACATAAAAATCAAAACGATTTTTATGAAAAATTATTTTATTCTCTGGCAGAGTTAATTTAAGGAGGAGGCGACTAATCTATTCTTACTAGTGGCTCAGCTCCCGATTCAGCTCGGATACATTCGATTCGGAAGCATCCACGTTTTTCTTGTAGGTCTCCAAGCTCTAATTTAACGCCAAATAATGGTGATCATGTTTCTTGAGAGCACTCTTAGCTGCGGCCAAATCGTACTCTGCCTTATCCTTCTCACCCTGAGCTATGCTTAGTTGAGTATTGGACTCCCGGCGTTCTTCCTCCTAGGCAATCAGGCCGCTAATATAGTTAATTTTCACCTTCAGCAATCCCTCAACATCTTTTTCCACTTCACTCAAGCAAGCAACCAGATTATCTCTTTCAACCTCCCTATTAGACACTTTAGCTTTATGCAGTGCAGTTTCCTCCAACGCGCTTGCCAACTAAGGAGAGAGGCAATCTGGTCTCGAAGGGTGGCTTTCAACTCAGAAACGCTCCCTAGCCAACTCTTCTTCTCCAGTCGGGCAGAGACAACAACCCCGTGGGCTTTGCCAATGAATGTGCTCATGGAGTTGTTTTCCTCCTCGAGTCCCATACGGCCTTCCACCAGCACAGCAACCAGCTTATCAATTCCCTACAAAAAACCTAGTTAGGACTAGAAGGTAACAACCTAATCCAAAGTTAGAATAAAAGAAAAGTGAGGCTCACTAGCAAAAGGATGCTACGGAGGTTGAGGACAGTGGAACGAAAAGCTTCATCGCGGCACGACTTGGAGGCCTGAGAGGAGTCACCAGGGCGAGAAGAGGAAGCATCATGGCGAGCACTCAGAATTTGGAAGGAAACCCTAGAGCATCCTCCGGGGTGAACGTCATTCTAATAGTTTGAGGCGAGGGGCCACCAGTCGCTTGAGTTGATGTCCCAGTTGTTTGGTCGAACTGAGGAATGACGACTTCCTCCTGGAATGGAGACCCACTGGAAGGGCCAGTTTGAAGATCATCGACGAGAAAGGTTGGAGAAGGTTCCTCACCCCCTCCCCTCGGGGAAGTATTGAAGGGCGAGAAAGGGATCGACACCCTGCTCCCGCTGGAGAATGAGAGGTTCAGGAAGATATAGGGCAACACATGAGTGTCCCCACCTGAGGCCATTGAGGCAGTAGAAGGTGGCTCACCAACATCTTTAGGTGAAACGAGTCGCCAAAACTGTCGAGTAAGGAAGGAAGTTCCCTTACAAGAGGTGCATTAAGGAAGTATGGGTTCAAAATAGAGACAAAATCATCCCCCTCCAGATGTGGTTAACCTTCAGGATTAACTGCTTGCCCAGACTCTGGGGCCTCCTTTCCAGAGGGAGCCTCTGACCTCATGGCTTCCTCAGCCTCCAGTATGAAGTACAGTTTTGCGTTTGCCTGGTCCATGATGTCATCTAACGAACTAGTCTGGGGCATTGGAGGGTTTCTCAACTCCTCTCCTCCACTCATCAGAGGGGAAAAAGGGACACCCCTGGAAGAGCTACATGCGTCCGAGGACTTGGCCCCAAGGCAAGCTTTCTTCTTTTTACCTTGCCTCTGGGAGTGGTCCCCTTCTTAAGTTTTTTTGTTGGCGATGGGGTACCCAGAATTTCGTGGTTAAGCACCTAGGCCCGGCATGGTTCCATCAGGAACCTATCGATGTTGGTGGGAGCTAAAAAGGCGTCAGACCAAGTGGACTTGATGTTAGCCATCATCCAAGATTGAACCAAGCAGATGTGAGCTTCCTCTCAGGGAGACAACAAATTCTCAAGGTCATGCTTGTCAAGAACGGGTGACCAAGACGCCTTGATAAGGAATTCCCAATGTGAGTATTCATCCATTGGAAATTCCCACCCCCTACCCAAGATAAAGAAAAACTTCTTTATCCAATCCTTGGCATGTGAATACTTACGCTCTAGTTGCACCAGTTTGTTGCGGGACCCACACCTACAAAGGTTCCCATCCAAATGCATAAACCCATGAAGAGAGAGGAACTCCAGAGCTTTAAGGTCGAGATAGTCATCACAGTGGGCTCCAAGACCTGTCGCCTTAGAATGCAGTAGGCCATTAAAATACGCCAAGTTTTAGGTACCAATTGGGCCAACGCAAGGCCTAAGATGTCACGAACAGGCCGCTTGAAGGGCAGACGAAGTCCTATTTAAAACAAAGCTAAATAGAGGACAATAGAAACTGTCATACCTCTGACTAGGCAGCGATAGCCCTACCAAATCAGGATATTAAAGTGGTCCCTCACAACATCCAGTTCTTGACGTGAAAGGGTGGAAACCCAATGATGACCTTTGAGGATAAAACAGGAAGCATCTCCTTTGACGCTAGGGTTTGCTGTTGCGTCTTTGCAATGGAAAAAGGAATTGCGAGGTCATGAAGAACCACAACCACGAGAGGGGCTGTCGCCTTTGTCTCTGCCAGTAGCCATGGGTACACAGAAAACAGAGGAAAGTAATGCAAGAAGAAGGATGAGAGGGTTTCTAGTGCAGAAGGCACGATGGGTTTTGGAAGCGAAGCAAGAGGAGGAAGGAAAAACAAAGCTTGTGCAAGAAGATAGGAAGTGAGGGGGGAAAAATATAAAGTGGCAGGGAACAATAAATACCTACAGTGGTTGAAAAAGGGGAATGCATATCGAAGTGATAATGAAACGACTCTGACAAACGCCCTGGAGGAATAACAAAGCAGAACCCCAAACGTTGCCCTAAGAATGAGTCTCACCGCATCGAGCGTGGTGAGGACTTGTGGGGTAACCGGAGGGCTTTGGCCCAATTCAAAAGAACCAACACCTCGTGGTTTAAAAGCCCCATCGTACAATGTACAATGAGGCTTCAAGGGGTAATTGGAGGGGTGTCAATTAATTCTACTGAAAGAGCCCAATGACATCTTGTACAAAAACCTCATCACACAATGTGTGATGAGACTTCATGAGGTAGTTGGAAGGGCCTTAATACCACCATAAGAAATTGCAGGGTGCCACCAAGGACCTGGGTCATGGTGGCTCAACAAATCACTCCACTCAAGGCTCAAGCCTCTTTGGATAGGCTTCATGCCAGTTTATTAAGGACAAGAATGCCCACCCACTTATCCTAGGACAATTGGGATATTCATTCATTCAAAGTGAGTAAATAGCCCAAATATTCCGGGATTCAAATTTCAAATAATGGGCGAAGTAGATAATCTGGGTGATCGTAAGCAGTCAAAAGCTCTATTTAAATAATCCAAGTACGCTAATGAAACTCTCGAATAAATTGGCTCTAAGAAGATTCCTATTGTTACTGACTTCGGCATTGGAACTGCCACATCAAACCCCCAAACCCTTCTTGCTCTTTGGTTGTAGGAAATCAGGAGTGCGTAGCAGTAAAACACATCCTTAACATTACTCATTCCATGTTTATGTCTCGAGTAATGCTACATATAAACGTAAAATACGCAAGCATCACGAAGTTGCTTTGAAGAAGAGTAAAGTTCACTATTAAAAAATTAATTTTTTTGTGTCCCATATTTACTTACTTTTTTTTAAAGAAATTACGCGGCGTTTGCACAGTCTATTACTAAAAATATCATTTCTTTTATCTCACAAGTCCTTTGCTTACCTTTCCTTGCCCAAAATTTTGCATACTCCCATTCGTTATCCACTAATCTTTTTCTGATTATTCACCTTCCTATCGTCTCTTTTGCCTGGGTCTTAGTTCGTGAACCTTTTGCCTGACTAAACTATTCGATAGAATTGTACAAATATCTTAGGCCTTATTTGTGAACACATCTCATCTCATATCAAAATTACTTATAATTTATATTTCAAACATCACTCAAATACAAATATTTCTCAATTTCAAATTTTTAACTATTTCATTTAATCATTATCTAATTATTACAACTTTTTCAAACTTTCAAACAAAATACAAAAAACAATTCAAATTTTTTAAATTACAAAAAAAAATTATATTAAAAAATTATATTATAGCAATATTTTAACTTTATAATATTTTTCTTTAATATTTTTTTCTCTTTTTTTCTAAAATCTATAAGACATCTTAACTCAAATAATTTTACTACTATTCACAGATTTCTCATCTCATCTCATTTCATTCTCTAGACAAACCCTTCGTGCTTGTTTGGAAATAGATATCATCCTAAAATTCTCATCTCATTACATCTCATTCCCAAACGTAATTTAAATCCAAACGTTTTCAAACTAATCATTACAACTTTTTCAAGCTAATTATTATAACTTTCCTAGACTTTCAAACAAAAAATAAAAAAAAAATCAACTTATTCAAATTTTCAAAAAATATATATTATAAAACTATATATATTCTAACAATATTTTAACTTTATAATATTTTTTTTATTTAACATTTTCTCTCTCCTTTCTCAAAACCTAAAAAATACTCAACCCAAACTGTCTCACTAGTTTTATGTTGAAACACATAAGTCTTTATCTCTCTTGTTTTACCTTTTATAGGTTTTATTTATTATTTATTTTATGAAAAAATATTTGAATATTGTGTCACAATTATATTGTTTGAACTCTGGCCATACTGAGAAATTACATTACCTAAGTAGTAAACTATCCTTTCACCTAACATCCAACTAGGAATCACCGACGGCCTAGGGGCGAGCGATGTTTGTGTAAAAAGCATTCTCTATTAGATTTTAGAGTAATGGAGATGTTGGAAGAGAGAGTCGCTCTTATGTCTCATGTGATTTCTGAATATAAAGATTAGAAATTCTTCATCAAGAATAATATCATAAGTTGTATAAGTGTCATGCATTCTTTAAAGCAAATGATTTATTATTAAAAATTATTATTTTTTTATATAAATGTCATATTTATTCACTTTTTTAAAAAAGAGTGTACGATGCTTACGTATTTTATGACTATAAATATCATTTCTCTTTTTTTAAGGCTTTGTTTGGATAGTGCGATGAGATGAGATTATAAGTGAATAGTAGTAAAATAGTTTGCGTTAAGTTGTTTTATGCAGTTTTGAGAAATAAGAGAGAAAAACTTGAATAAAAATATTATTAAAGTGAAAATATTGTTAGAATAGAATTTTTTAATAGAATTTTTGGTTTGAAATTGAAAAAAGTTGAATTATTTTTTATATTTTGTTTAAAGATTTAAAAAAGGTTGTAATAATTAAGTAATAATTAAATTAAAAAATTAAAAAATATTTATACATTACAACACAATTTGCCTTTTGCGACAGAGAAAACCGTCACCAAAAATCAAAGAAACATCACTAAAGACATTTGGTGACGGTTTGAAACCGTCACCATGACCATCACCTAATGTGCATCACAGAATACATTTAGTGATACTTTACTGTTGAACCGTCACAGAATACATTTAGTGATACATTTAGTGACGGTTGGATTTGTTCCGTTCAGAGTGACGTTTGAACATTATAGTTTTTTGTGACAGTTGAAAACTGTCACAAAAAGTAACGTTCAGATGTAAATTTTTATGTCCGAACGCCAACCCGAGCAATTTACGTTCGAATGTTATAAGTTGACGTTTGTTGATTGATTATAGTTCAAACGTACATTATTTGTGTTTAGACATTTATACGTCTTGACGCATTAAACGTTCAAATTTTTGTTCGAACGTTATGGGAACACCATCCGAACGTAACGAGGATAACGTTTGGATGTGTGTTCGAATGTTTAAGAAGAAGTGTTCGAACGAACATGGTACGTTCGAAGGTTTCATCGAACATTAATAGTCAAATCGTGTATTTACATTCGAACGTTTGTTCAACGTGAAATCTTGTTGGAACGTTTTTTTTTACATTCGAACGTACAAATCAGAAATACACTAATTTTATAAAATTAAGAAATTAAGAGACATACTAATTGTATCATATTACACACCATAAATATTCTATAACTAATAATGTTTTAAAAAGTTCTAAAATTAGATAATAAAAGTTATATACACGAATTAAAGTGAAAGAATTCATTTCTTCTTTCCTCGCCCACCTCGCTTCTATTGCAATGAAATAATACGCTCCATTTGCACCATCATCTCCCGCTGCACTTGCTGTTGGACTTCATTGTTCATTCTTTCTTCCTGGTCTCTCTGTTGATCCTGCAAACGCGTCTCTAAATGAGATTGTCACTCTAAGAGGGACTCCAACTCTTATTGCCTCAACCTCATATACTCATTCTCGCGTCGTGCGGCTTCCAAATCTTTGATAAGATTATTAATTTGTGAAGTCGAAGAGGATGAGAAGGATGAACCAGAATGCTTGAAAGATCGTTCCAAACCTCTTGTCATACTAGAGTTGGGTCCGAGCACTTGCGTGAATATGTCTATGTCACTCGGAGAGGATTCCCCAGAAGCTAACTGTATCTCTATCATTTTTTCCTGCCATGTCAAAGAAAACACAAAATAAGTAACATTAAAAAAAATAAAAAATAAATTTTTCACATGTTGCATAATTTATTTAACAAAAATAACAACGCTTACATAATTATCTGCAGCCATAGGATCCATCCACTCACTATTCTCATTAGTGTGAGCAGCAGCATAGACATGAATGAGGAAAAAGTTTTCTAGATCATCACGTTTCTAACAAAGCCACATTAGCAATTTTAAAAAGATAATATTAGTACTTAAATAAAAATAGTTAAATAAATAAATAAATTCTATAATATTATTAATGACCATTTTCTCAGTAAGACGGTGGAATGAGCTTGAACCAGCACAATGGTGGACAGTCAAAGCAGATCTATTATTAGCATTCGTACAACTTAAATGCTACAAAATTAATTAAGAATGTTAATTGTAATATATATACATAAAATATATAGCCCAAAAATATAATATACTAATCTAGTATACAACAAATGTACTCTCAATGTAAACTCACCAGCACATGGCTCCGAATGTGATCCTTAATCTTGAGCGAAATAACTCTCCATGATCGCATATAAAATGGAACATAAGCTCGGACAACTGTACCAATATATGAGGAAAGCGCTGCTGTACTTTCATCCACGCCTCCAGTGGAATTATCAGGAACGTTGACCTTGAGCTTTCCATGCCTTCGGCATTTCTCAAGAGAAATGTCACGTGTATAACCACGACCACGACGAGCGGATGCATCAACTATTAGATATAATATAATTATATCTATATAGTTATTGAGATAAAAGTATTGATATATAATTAACTATGTTGTTATTTTCTTACTGGTAGGTATCGACTGATTGTTATTCTTTTGCGTCTGCACTTGATCTTCAGGAGGGAAACACTCGGGTGGAGAGTCCTCAATAGGTTCAAGACTTGGACTNATCGACTGATTGTTATTCTTTTGCGTCTGCACTTGATCTTCAGGAGGGAAACACTCGGGTGGAGAGTCCTCAATAGGTTCAAGACTTGGACTAGGCGGAGGGGGCAAATTTATTCGTTGTCATTTTGGCGGCATCCTTGAGGCATAATTAATATGATAAAGAAAATTAATTAGAAAAAATTATTGAAAAGTTAAATATTTTATAGTCACCTATATGAATAAAATATTTAGTACTTTTATTCTTCATCTTCGGATGTATTTTTCATGCTTGTTTCAGAATCTCCCTCAATAGCATCTTCGTCGTCGGCATGAACCTCGTCTTCGTCCTCCTTATCCACTTTCTCCCCGGATTCTGCTTCATCTTCTTCTTCTGACTCTTCTCCTTCTTTTTCTTCACTAACTTGAATTGAATGATCATTTAATACGAACGGGTTGAGAAGGACGGGAAGGACGTCATCTCTACATAAGGGGAGCAACTCGAGTGCACCGAGGTCAACAAACAAATTAATACCCTCTCCATCTTCTTGGTAGGCATCTACTATAGGAGTGTCATCTTCATCTCTACTATTCTCATAATCCGCACTCATTCATGCATCATATATATTTCGAGGGACAAATTTCTGTACTACTCGCCAAGTTATCTCTCCACTATCTTCATCAAATTCTTTTCATTGGATCAATCAAGTAATAGACTTGGGTACCTTGACAAGCCAATACGAATGGATCATCTTCGTACCATTTAGATGCCGTATTGACACTCGTAAAGTTATTATCCCTATGTATCGACACCCAACCACTGTCTAGGTCCCACCAATCATACTTAAAGACATATGTTACAGACCCACCCAGATATTTCAATCCGATAATATCACGTACGACAGCATAATAGTCAATATTGTCTGTTCCATGACTTCCCTCGACCAACACACCATAGTTTTGAGTCTTTCTATTACGTTCACGGTCCATAGTATAGAATCTATAACTTCAAACCGTGCATGCAGTGTATCGAAGTACTCTATTAGAGGGACCACGGGCCAATGCATACAATTTAGAAGAAACTAATCCGGTATCATGAGCACGTTGTTCCAAAATCTATCAATTTCAATAATATATACGTATTAAAAGTAACCCAGAATTAAAACATTATAAATCAAATAATCACAATGTAGTTTTAGTTTATACATGTTCAAACTATCCGAAAAATTCTTCCTTGTGTCTTGCCTCTATATTCTCTACGCATTCCATCCTAAGTTTATCCATGTGATCATTGTATATATGTGTAAAAGAAAATAATATTTTAAGCACAAAAGTTATAATTAAACAACATTTGACTATAATTTCTCAGAGCATGCAATAACATACCTGAGATAGCAATCAATCTCTCGGCAATTATTTAACACGTACCAACGAACTTTACCCAACTCTCCATCAATTAAATTATTACCTGTTTGTGCACCCAAGGGTCATACATTCTGGGAAAACACTGATAGCTCACAAGGAGGCGGAGCCTCAAGATCAACATTTCACTTTTGATGATTAAATCGTGTCTCAACACCACGAAGATATAAAGAGCAAAACGTTAACCATTCATCGTGTATATAGGCCTTTACTATTGAACCCTCAGCTCTGGTTTTATTTCCAACAGTGCGCTTTAAACGACCCAAATATCTTTCAACTGGATACATCCAACAGAACTGCACCGAACCACCCAATAATGCCTCCAGGGGTAAGTGTATTGCTAAATGGACCATGACATCAAAAAATGATAGTGAAAAAATTTGCTCAAATTTACAGAGTATAGTAGTAATATCTTCTTTCATCTTCTACAACATATCTTGATTTACTACTCGAGCGCACAAATCTTTAAAAAACATACATAGTTCAGTACTGGCGACACGTACATTAGATGTCAGCTTCCCACGAATTCCTACCGGTAATAACTTCTGCAAAAGAACATGACTATCATGACTTTTTAATCCACTAATTCTAGTCAACAGGACTCATGCATCTACTGATATTTGAGACAAAAACATCTGGCAACTTCACACCTTGCAACCATTTGCAGAAATCCATCCTTTCCTCCCTCGTCATCGTAAAACATGCATGCGGCATGATCACCCTATTGCCGTCCACTCGCAAATGTAGATTATGTTTAATTCCCATTCTCTCAAGATCTTTCCTTGTCTTGATTGTATCCTTTGTCTTTTTATTAATGCTCATCAATTTACCCAGTATATTATCACATATATTCTTATCTACGTGCATTATATCCAAACTATGTCGCAACATGCAAGACGATCAATATGGCAAGTCAAAAAAAATACTACGCTTTGTCCAATTCATTTCTGTTTTGCCTCTTTTTCTCTTATTCTTACGCCGGTCTTTGCCGAAATTGTTCACTCTAACATGTATCAATTGTTCCACTATCTCTTCTCCAGACAACTCATTTGGTGCAATTCTGTCCTCTACTCTCCCATCAAACTTAGCACATTCGCTTCTCCATGCATGATTTGGTGG